>JAPTYQ010000007.1:6893905-6913196 GCA_029814465.1 Ostorhinchus cyanosoma | reverse complement strand
AAATCTTACCAAGATAATTTTGTCTTGTTCCATGGGCAGATTTTTTTTCTTAATTCAAGATTATTCTTTTTTTGCTTAATTCAAGCAAAAAAAAAAAAATCTGTCTGTGGAACAAGCGAAAATCCTTTGGGTAAAATTTCTTGAAATAACATTTTCAAGAACTATTGTCTAAAAATAAATTTTTATATCTCACTGAAAAGTTACTCTTTAGGTGATTATGTCTTATTCTAAGTGTGATGAGATATTTTAACTAGAAAAAGGAAAAATACACTTGCTAAGATTTGGATTTTTGCAGTTTACTAAACATTTTTTCCAAATTCTAAAATGTTCATATGAATTTTTCTCTAAGTCCATTGAAAGGATTTGTTATGCAACTAAAAACATGCCATACAGTGTTTAGAAAATAGCTTCAAAACTAATTAATTTTAGGAAAAAGAATATATGACATACATGCCACTTTACAGAGCTTAACGCCAGAAAAAAAGCCCCTGTAATTTTTATCTTTTCAAATAAATCTCAGAGTGTTACAACAGGAAATCCCAACTCATGTTTTAACCAAGAAGAGCTCAGAAACCTAAATCATATGGTGGAATAACCCTGTTTTTTTTTTTAGCTTATCCCTGTTTGCGTTTTGTCCTCCAACCTTTCACAAAGCTGTTGGCCGCTTTTGTGTCTCGTGGGATCAAAATGTGAGCAGTAGTTTGTGACTATCCACCTTCCTCTTGATCATATTCCAGAGGTTTTCAGTGGCGTCACATCTACAAGTTGGCATATGAATTTAAATCCACACTGGAAAAAAAATGCCCCTCTAAAAATAAGTTTTAAAAAAATTACTAAAAGATATTTTTGCTGGAATTGAGCAAAAAAAATGTGCCACTGGAACAAATGAAAATTATCTTGGAAATAAGCTTTTCCAGATCTAGTGTCTAAAATTCAGTTCTGATACCTCACTGAAACTTGCTCTTTATGTCTTATTTTAAGTGTGATGAGATATTTTGACTAGAAATGAGAAAAATACACCTGGTTTGATTTAGATTTTTTGCAGTGCAGATCTGACTACTATGGGAGCCAATTTCTCTACCACAAAGCTCGAGTGTGGATCAAAGTTGAACTTTTTTCAGTAAATAAGTTAATAAGTTACTCAAGTTTGGACTTTTCCATTGCAATGGGCTGATTCAATTAATAGACTTCCAGAAACAATCCACACTGCAGTTTTCACTTTCAAGATGTCTACAGTGATTTGCCTGGAGAAAAATAAAAGGATGTGACCTATTTAGATTCATGACGAACCAACAATGGTGGAGTTGAAAATGCATTACCTATGGTGGTGGCGGGGTAGGGCAGCTCTTTGGGGTTGTTGTAATAAGCCTCAAGGGTGAAGGCTTCTCTTCTGTAGAAGGTCAAGACTTTGGAGAAAGGAGCTGCATGATTCTTTGGGAAAACCTCACAATCACTGCAACAACACAGCAAAGGAAAGTGAATGAGACAACATCAGTGATGTGACAACGTGGGAATCAGTGAGTGACAGTAACTGATCGTACCTCAGACCCTCCTCCGCTGCTGAATTCCACTTTAGGGAGATGGAGTAGGGAACGACGTCTGTAATGGAGAACTCTCTGACTTTGAATGCTGGTGACAAGATAGCACACTGGGCAGAGGAGGAGGAAAACATGATGCACATGTTAGCAAAGGTCACAATGAGAAACACAGTGAGGTACTAATATTTTAGTATAATACTGCAATGACAGGAATGATTTTCCTTTCTACAGTATGACAGTGGTACTCAGAACAGGTGTGCTTTACCTGCAGAGCACAACCCCTGGCCACGGCTTCGTCTGCATTCAGAGTGGTGCTCAGCTCTTTGCCAAAGAATTTGCTAATTCGCTCTTTGATGCTGGGGATTCTGGAGGCCCCACCGACGATTTCCACTGCATAGACATCTTCTTTCTTCAACTCTAGGCACAAGAAGCAGGGGGAGATATTAGGAGTAAGTATAATCCAAATTTACATATTTACAGATTCACTTAAAAAAGTTATCTACATAAAAGCCTCTGGGTTCTCTGAAGGAAATTTAAGACTTTTTAAGTACTTCATTGGGAAAAAGCTTCTAAAAATCCTCCGACTGCTTGGAATCAAGTAAAAGCCATGAGGAGATGGTCTTTTATGTGGATTTTAAACAGCATCTGTCTGTAGATGTTTTGCCTAATCTATGTACAAATTTTAACAGCTTACATTTGTCTTTTTATATTTGCCTTATATTTCATATGACCATAAAGGTGAAGGAAATAATAAATAAGACCTTTTTAAATGTTGCTTAGAATGTAATGTGCCAACTTCAATGCCACAATGGCAAAGGCAAGAATTAATTTTAATTTAATTAATTTATTTTGGTTTATTTTTAAAAAATATTCACTTGTTATTATTTAATAGAAAATACAAATTACTGACTATTGTGATTGAAAAAGGGCACCTACAGTGCATGGTACATATTTCATGCTCTTCAAAGGTGAGTGCGAAACCAAAAAATGTCCCACCATCTCCACCACTTCCCAGCAAGGAAGAATTTTCTCACGAACTGTATTACCCAGAATTTCCCACTCGTATTTTGGATTCTACCTCCGCCTACACCGTGGCCACATTGAGAACTTAACATATGTGCATAACCAGGTGTGACAGCGTCGAAGTAGTGGTGTGCATTCAAAGAGAACAGAAGTTAAAAACACTACTCAAATGCATACTTGCTTTTGTTTTGTTGTTCGTGCACTGTGCTGGGCGCCTTTAACAGAAATAGGTCATGAAATCTACTTTTTTCATATGGAAAATTTCTCTAGGTTAATGACAGTCTGGTTTTGGGGTCTTGATCACCCTATTGGTGTATTGGTTGTTTCAGTAGTTGCTTTTCTATTGGACATGTGTGCAAAACTTTACCGATATTTACTGAATGTCGAAAAACCAGAAGTGCATAATGTCGGTTTTTCCATTAAATCACAAATGTGATGATTTGTTGATTTATCTTCACGAGATGACATGAGAAGTGATTCCATAAACATGGCAATTAGGGATGCAAATTATCGATTACTTCATTAATCGTTAATTGGTTGACCTTATCGATCGATTAACGATTAATTGATAAGTGGCGATTTTCCTGAGAACCTCAATACCTCCTTCAATAGTGTCTATAAGAATAAAAGCTAAATATTGTTTATACACTTCATGAAAAAAAGCATGTCATATTCCTTAATGGTGGATTAATTGAACGATTGGATACAATTCAGGCAATGACATTTATGGAGTTGAACAAAATAAATTCTGCAGAGAAATAAAATAAAATCAATGGATCTGAAGAGGGGCAGTTTAGAAAAAATGGGCATTTCTGACTTTTTTCTGGCATGATGGAAGGAGATTTCAGATGGTTTTAAGATGTTTTTTTGGGTTTTTTTTGCATAATTCAAGAAAAAAATCTGCCAATGAAAAAAGTGAAAATTATTTGGTAAGATTTCTTGAATAAGATTTTCCAGATCTATTGTCTAAAAATAAGTTCTTATATCTCCCTGAAAACTTACTCTTTAGGTGATTATGTCTTATTTTAAGTGTGATGAGATATTTTGGCCAGAAATCAGAAAAATACACTTGGTAAGATTTGGATTTTTTTCCAGTCCAATACTGGAATGTGGTTTAATTTATGACTTGTGAACTTAAATCTTCTTTGTATAGAATGTGTTTTTCCATAGATTGACATCCTCCAGACTTTTTATTTAAAGTTAAAAAGTTTTTTTGTTAAAGCAAAACTAGGAAACAGAGTAGAGGACATAAGCAAGAACAGGTAGTGATAAAAACCAAGGAGGGAAACAATGACTAAGGGGAAGACCGGTATCAGCAAAGCACAAGCCTCTATGTTATCGGCCTGTGTGCACGTGCTTCTGGGGATAGTCCAGCTGCTATTAAAGCCCTATGTACTCACTAGCTTGTTCCATGACGCTGCGCAGGGGACCCTCCACTTTGGCCAACAGCCCAGCACTCATCTCCTCAAACTGACCCCTGGGGGAACACAGTCATAGATTATTAATAGATGAAGAGTCAAACACACTCAGGAAGAAAAGCAGAAGAGCATATGGGCAGAGATTGACCGTCACACACGCAGATGCTCTATTTATAACACACTTTCATATTTCACAGTGAATAGTTTGGTTTTTTAAAACTAATTACAACTTCTGATATGGTCCATTCATTTTCAGAGTAAGACAGAGGAAAATGCAACCCCATTGTGTTGTACAAATAATAATAATTATTATTATTAGTATTACAATAAGAATTTTTAAAATATGTTTATCTGCTATAGCCATTGGGCAACAACCATGTGTTGAAATCCAGCCAATGCAGAAGTATCTTCAATTGTAAATACCAGTGACAGCTGCTAGATGCTGGCTCTTAAAAATCCTGGCTCCCATTGACTCCTATTCAAAAAGCATTAACTTCTCAAGAAACTACGTCAGTAACTTATTTAGTCAATGACTTATTCTGAAAATGAACACGATGTCAACACTAATAGAAGTCTTTGACGTCTGCAATGTGGTCATTATTTTAGAATATTTAAGAGTACAGCAACCCAGCTTGTTCGTACAACTTTAGCTACATTAGCTACTCTAACGCTAGCATTAATTCAGTGTTGCATTATGTAGCACTTTAGCTAGCCAGCTAATTAGACAGCTAGTATTAAATAGTGAAGTTGACACTGTTAACACCTCCAGTTCTTGTTTGATAATAATAATCATCAAGTTGCTGAAACTATTAAGCAATGGTTAACATAACGTTTTTGAGTTAGTGGTGTGTGTAATTATTGTTCAAATAGCATTAGAAAAAAACCCCCCAAAAACCCAAATAGCATTAGTGGGAGTCGTCTGGGGCTGGGTAATAAACAACAACTATTCACACCAACTGAACTGCATAGAGACAATAAAATATTATATAGTATAGTATAGTATAACATATAAAGTCCCAAGTGTTGTCTGGATATTGTTTGATACTAGTTTTCAATACATAGTTCAATAGGAGTAAATCTCATTAGCATTGGTCCATGCTGCTTTTCTAGACTTTTAGTAATGATATTATATTTTGACAAAAATTCAAGCTGAAGTAAATAGGTTTAGTTTTTTTATGCTGTAAAACTGATTTGACTGTAGAAAGATACAAATGAGTCAGAAAATAAAACTAAAGGTTTGCACTGTGCTATAATTTTCTTTTTCTAAAATGGGAAATGGTTACTAAAGAGTTTAAAGTTTATGGGACATGATTGAAGCCAAGGGGCTGGTACGACAAATACTAACACCAAGGTGTAGATGTCCAGTTCTTTTACATATTCACAAGCCAAGCAATAGTACTGGTACTAATTTCAAAGAGCTTTGTCACTCACCTGTTTAATTTACTAGTCACATCAATGTCATTCATGAAGCACTCTATGTTGAGAGGCAAGTCCGAGGAGTTGGCGCTCATCAGCTTCTTGAGCTTCTCACACTCTTGGTAGAGACGCACCAACGCTCGGGGCTTGGACCTGACATCCAGCTTGTACTTCTTTGCGAACTCTTCGCAGAAGTAGTTGACCAGGATGTCATCAAAGTCCTTCCCACCGAGGTCCGAGTCAAAAGCTGTGGCCAAGATCTGAGCATGGACACAGTTGCATAGTTACTTATTTGAAGTGATAAGGAATCCTTGTAATATCCTGGAGTCCTGGACTTAAGCATCTGAGGAGCCTTAATAAAAAGAGATGCACATTTCTTCTACTGCACTGCAAGTTATTTGGTTCTTACCAAGATAAAAAAAAATTATAATTTAGAAGTGTTAGTTGATTTATCTTGTTTTAAGAGCTATTAAGAATGAAATTATCTTGCTGCCTGGACAGATAATTTCACTTGTTTTGAGTACCTTTTTCCTCAGATTTAGTGTTTTTATCTTGTTTTTAGACACCCTTTTTTTGCAGTGTGGTCTATTTAATTAACAGATTTCACATAAATCTTCACCAGCTACCTACATTTTAATAAGGTTTCTAAATGTTTAATAATGAAATAAACTGATCACAAGTGAAAGCAAATACCGAAAACCAATAACAAATACAATATTAAAATAAAACACTTCTAATTCACAAGAACCTGTGCTGTGGTGTGATACTGTAATACCACTGGCACCCCCCCAGTATTTCCTTTTGATAATGAGCACAAATTATTCATCACTCACCTTAAGTTTTCCCTTGTTGAAGGCACAAACTGACACCTGGTAACCCGAGTGGCCGAGATCCACAAACACAACTATCCTCGGCTTCTCCTCGGGAGCTGGCAGGTCTTGCTTGTAGATGCCATATGCCAGAGTCACTGGAACAACACACAAACAATCTGGTGTTAGTTGGCGCTCACCACAACTACTACTTAACACCCTCTGGTTTAACTAACTAATTCATGTTGATCTACTTGTATGTTTACGTTACGGAAAACCAATTAATTGTAATTTCATCACACAGCAACAGCTCATCACATTATGATGATGTATTTCATGACATTATGTGAGCAGTTTTACAGATGTTTTTAAGATATTTGGGGGAATTTTCACCTTAGAGATGCGTACAGTTGTGAGATACAGAGGAGTTGACATGGAGTAAAGGATCTGGGCCACAAATTAAACTCAGGTTTTTGCGATGAGGCCTTGGGCCATGTGGGATAGACTTTAATATCCTGCCTTTGTGTTTTCTGTTAGTTAACAACTTGTTTAATTGGTCTGGTATTCATTCTTTTTTTAGGATGTGTTTTAACAATGTTCCTTTTTATTTCAAGTTATATCATCATTGCAGTATTAAATAATGTCATTACACATATAACTTCCCTCATGTTTGCTGGTCTAATACGTAAAAATGCATTAAGAGTCTCATGGCATTGGCACCACAGTATCTGATTAAAAAGAAGAAGAAGAAGAAAAAAACCTCAAATATAAATCAGACTTTCAGCATGTTTATGAAAATATTCTTTAGCACCATGGTGATATTTCACATGGATTTACCACTTTACCATATTTAGGCAGATGCTAAGTCAAAGCTTCATCATTGTTTGTTTCTTACCTTATACTTTTTGGACACCATTTTAACAAATACAAAATGACATTACCAATTGCAGTATAAAATTGTTTACTGTTTAGATCTGTGTTCTTATTAATATGAAACCAGGTTCATAACACTTTTAACCACAACTTGGGTGTAACTTGTCTGTTTCGACTCTATAGTTTGACATTTTAGTTTCCTGGTATTTTTCCTGCTCAAAGCAGTTTTACAACAGGAAAAATAAACCTATTTACCATGACTTGAAGGTAAATATTTGATATGAAGTGATATGTTACAAAGAACTTCTCGTTAGAAAGGACTTTTACCCATTTCGCATCTGAAAACATTTTTACATTTGGCTTTTGTTTTCACTGTGAAGGCAGAAATCTGCATTCACTTCCAGGTTAAAAACCTCTGTGACAAGCATTACATCCTGTGTTTCTCCTATTTTTTTTTTTTTTTACAAACTTTCCAGCTTACTGCTTTGATGTGTGATGCATAAATACCCAGGCAGAAACATTATGTATACCTTTATAACAAACACCATTGGGACACTGACACAAACTGTTCTGATTCAAGGTAATGCGTGGTTCCCATTTGATACACCCAATGCGACACTGTGAAATAAAAATACGACAAATGTCCCTGTACCTCACCGACATGTTCTACCAAGAATCAATAACTCGAATTTGTGAGGTCGTCAGGTTCTGGAGCTATGTTAGAGTCTTGTGGTGCTGATGTAGGAGATCAATCTCCCAACAGAAGTGGGTGGTACTTCACTGGAGAAGAACCCACCTAATTAAATGAAAGTACATATATGACATCCTATCAGTGCTCAATACTAACTATACTGATATCGCTAACCATTTCCATGCCATAAGCAATTAAAATATCGATCATTATAAGTAAAGGCACATTTTCCAGATAACATTTTTTTTCCTCAATATTTTAACATTATTTGAATATTTGAAATTTTAAAAATCAAAAATTGTGAACACTGTGAACACAAAGTTACATTAAAAAATCTTGAAACAAATCCAATAAGTACTTTTGGAAAAGAAGATTGTTGGAATGTAGACAATGGTGACCTTGAGTTTGACCATTCAAGGTCACTCAAGGTCAAAGGTCATGGACCCACATGAAAGTCCATACATGACTTGCTATCAGTGCTCAATAGTAATTATATTCATCTCTCTAAGCATTTCCATGTTATAAGCCATCAAAATATGACCCATTATAAGTAAAGGCACATTTTTAATTCGTCAAAAATCTAAATATCTCGAGTGAATGAATCCGACCAGTAGTTTCGACAGAGAAGATGTTTGAAGACATTATTAATGAAGACAACAGCGGACACAGTTCATGTCTATCATCCAGAGAACTACAAAACTGGTCTATTGGTAGTGTGGAAGGAGTAAATCACCTATTTTTAACATATTAACCAATAAGGTCCCAGGTATACATGCTAATTTTGGGAGCGACAGTAGTATTTGATGCAGCATGTCATGCACAGAACACAGTGTGCTTCCACATACCTGCAGTGGTCTCATTCATTAGTCGTAGACAGTTGAGGCCTGCGATTTGAGCTGCATCCATGACAGACCTCCTCTCTGCGTCAGTAAAATAACTGGGAACCTGGAAGTGGAATGTGGGGAATAAAAGGGCAGATGATTCACCATGAGAATAGATAAACAGACCAGTTTTGACAGCGCAAGAGTTCTTTTTGTTAAATGGGCCTGGCCAAGCGTAAGTGAACATCAGGGTCAATTCCATTTTTCTCTAAAACTATATTTTTGATTACTCAGCACGAAAGACATATATCTGTGGTTTCTAAAACTGTGTTGATTTAATTTGTACCTGAATTACAACTTAATATATAATAAAAAAATTTATTCTATAGAATAGTGTAAATTCAGAACAGTAAAGGTTGTAAATGAATGTATACAGCATAAATTTAGAATGTAAATAGCAATGTGTCAATAAATATGTTCAAAACATACGCCTGTGTCTAATCTTATATTTCATAATAATCAAACACTATAATGATTTTGAATGTTATTAAAAAACAACAACAGCAGAATGATGTGTATTAAATCTAGTAATGAAACATATGACACTAAAGATTCATTATTTTCTCAGTATCTTAATAAAATCTTTGATTATTATTCTGGTGCATCACATTGAACAAACACCTCACTGTTACTTTTTTGAATTCTCACTCTGTTCCCATGAATTAATGTCTTTTAAAACTAAAATAAAAATGTCAGTTTCATTTTTGGATATAGTGTACTCTCATATATTAAGAAACGTGTGGTATGCTAAATATTTGCACTTTCCTTGAGGAACAGCACTTTTTGGTATTTTTTCCAAACCTTTGAATAACTGCTGTATATTTTTTCTCACTCCATTACTCTGTCAGTGATGATAAATTCATGTTTTTATTAAATATTTGGCAAGAATTCTTTAATGGCATGTTGAAGTATTTGCTTAGACCTACAATATGAGCTATTATGGTTGCTGCTAAATTAATTTTTAAAAACAGTTACAGAATGATCAGTATTGCTGCACAGTGCTTTCTTACTCTGTTACTCGCTTGGCCAGGCCCAAATCACAGGATAACAATTAATGACAAAGCACTGTGACACTTTTAAAAGCCAAAAATGTCCTAAAGCTGATCACTTCTGATTTCAGGGAAGTCTCAACACTCCCTTTGATTATTAATGAGGCATGAATGGCCTTTTCTCATAAGATGTCTGGATAACGTTACTGTGTTAGTTGCTCTGGGCGCCAAAACAAAACATCTTGTGGAGAAATACTAAATTTAGCCACTGGCTGCAGTAATAATAACATGTTATCGTCCATCTCCAGGGCTGATGTAAACTGTAGATTTAGACCTGGTGAAAGTAACAACCTATCTGGGTGATATCTGTAGGTAATATTACGCAACAGACGCTGCTGGTGAATTCATACATAGAGCAAAGCGAGAGACACACACATCCCACTCTTCACCAATGAGGTGTCAAGGAGGAAAAGGAGCTTTTAGATAAGACATCTGATGAAGAGCTCAGAGTTAAAAATGGCACATGAACAGGTGGTCACACATTACACACCTGGAACGGCAGCTTTCAGTGGAAATCTTTTACCCAAACTGCTGGTAAAGTGCAAGACGGTGACATAAATAACTGTGACTCAAAATAGCAGACTGTAAAAGCAATGCTCTTTCCATTAAACTGCACAGAGAGAATTAAAGTGCTGTAAGTAATGTTAGTGAGTCAGAGGTCTCTTGAAACTTTGTCAGGTGCAACTCCACACCTATTGCTTTATCTCTGTGCTGGATCCAACATGTAAATGAAAACCTTGATGAAACCTTTAAAAAAAAAACCCTCCAATTTGACAAATCTATTCTGGAGGTTTTATAGATTTGTAGACATCCTGCTGAAGCCCGTAGAGTGTCAGGCCGTTTGTAGAAATGCTTACCGAGATGACACAGTCTGCGACCGGCTTCTTCAGTGCACTTTCAGCAGTCTCCTTCAGTTTGGTCAGCAACATTCCAGTGACCTGCTCGATGCTGAAAACCTTCTCCTCCTCCATGTACATCACCTAAAGCCGAGGATAGGAAAAGTGGTTATTGTACTGCAACACACAACTTATGCAAAAATACAGATACTGACCTTAAACTGTAAGTTTAAATTAATGTTGACCCTAATGAAAATTACTGTGGATGTAGCAGTTTACGTCAATGTCTGTCACGACAAGCAATATATGTATTGACGAGTGGGTAATAAATCTACTTGCCCAAAATCACCTTTTACATTATCATCCCTGTACAGTTTTATCTATTAGTGGTTATGATAAAACAACAAAGCTTTAAATGTATTTCCACATTTAATCTGCAATGCAAGACTCAAAATGATAAAAGGGTGTGAGAATTAAGTATTGTTTGCCCCTGAAAAAACTATGTAAACCCATATTTTTGTAAAACAGAACCGGGAATCCCATTGATCTTGCTCCAGGGATGCGCACAATCCTTCTTGTTGAGCCCTGACCGACAACTGTGCAGGAATTTAATAGGTAAGGAAAGATGCACAGCCATTTAATCCCAGACAGGGTGATCCAGGACCCTGATGTGGCTTGCTGTACATTATGTCACTTGTTACACAGCTACTTGAATAAATAATCTGTCAAACACATCAATATAAAACTATTTGATTAATTTGAGAATAATTTTGTTTCCACTAAATAACACAGTATTTTCATCACAACTGTTAAGACAGTGTATGTATGATACAGTGATGTTATTCAAATCAACAGTACATTACATGGAAATAAATAAACCATCAAATGCCAATCAATTAAAAAATACTACTAAATACCATTCTGACATGTAAAATTCAACGGATTAATTTATAGTGAGAAACATGTCTTCACTCGTACTAAGTGTACATTTCAATTACAGCTAGAAAAGTGGGGTTTTTTTGCTCAACATTACGACGATCCTATTACATCTGTGAGTAAAATGCTGTCATAATGTGCACATGAATTTGTTACATACAGCCAGTATTTTATGTTTTAAGATTTCACAGTGGTCTTTTTATCTATATTTGTCTGTTTATCCTTGAATCAAAGTGAGTGACTGTGGCAAATTTGAGTGAATTACTTAAAATGTTCCTGACATGCAGAGTTCACAATAACATGATAATTCAGCTGGTGTTTGGATTTTAAAGCACATCATCGTGTCGCTATCGTTATCATATTGTTTATCATATGTGTGCTTTTTGTTGAGTAACTAACCTTTAATGACCAAATCCAAACCAGTTAATCTTTTCAAGATGAGACAGCAGGGTAATGCAACAGTACAATATAAAATACTTAAAAATTTGAATAAAAACCACATTCTACAGGTTACCATGTGTTAAAGAATATCCCTGCCAGAGGTCCAGAGTTCTACTGCGAGTGCGGTCTTTTTTAAATGTAAGAAGTAAATGGCAGATTTTTGGTCTAGAGACAAAGTGACTCATTGAAAAAGATACACAAGATATTTCTACAAATGTCAACAAAGAAGGGAGGCGATGATATGGAAAACAGAAACTCTGGCTGAGCTTACAGCTTCTGCCTGTGATAAATGTTGATGTGATCAAGAGACACCACAAAGGATTGTATGTTAAAAGGGGGCTGGACAATGGCATATCACACTGTAGGATGGCATGAAACAAGGTAAGGATGGAAACTGTCACATGGTAAAAGAGTCAATAGTGTAACAAAAGTACTGACTATTTTTCATCTCGTTAAATCTGATTCACTTTCAAAGAAGACTCTGAATGTGCACAACCTGAAGGCCACATATCTGGGAGCTGATTCAAGTTTTCATTTTTGTCATCTGGGACCATTTTGTCAACTTGATGTCAGTAGTGGCATCACCACCTCAAAGTAGCCAATTATAATGTGGACGCTGCAGCACCCAGTTGCCACAACAGCTGAGAAGGTGAGGTACTGGGAACTGATTTCACATGCCTACTGTCACTGTGATCCAAAACAGCCTCTAAACTACTGAACTAAGGCACGATTTGTAGGCAACACTGACAATTTGCATTGATTTGTGATTCATCCTCAGGACTCAGTTTAATTATCTCCACAGGGACACATACATGCTGGGATTGGTGTCTTCAACGTGCAATCCAGACTCTGTCATTTACACAGCGCAACAAACTTTTGTAATGCTTCTGGTCTTACATTAAGTATCTAATGAAATTATCATTGCAGTTGGCAGTATTTGCCAATTCAGATGAGATGAGTTAAGTAGAAAAATCAGTGATTTAGAAGAAAAGAGCTTCTTATGGTTTTAACTTTTATTTCAGACCAGCTTACTTGAGTATCCGCTGTACCACTGTAAATTCAGGGCAGTGCCCCTGTTGTTTAGTATGCAATGTAGTCAAATAAATAACACTTTTTGATAGGACATGAGCGCATAAATATATACAGTTTATTCCTCCACTGTTATGGGTTAGTTATCCAAATCCCATGAAAGCAGAGACTGCATAAGATTTGCAATCTTACTTTTATACCGGTGGATCCAGAGGACATCTGTGCCAGGTCGTACACCAAATGAGTCTTGGCGGACTGGACGTAGGGGTCTGAAAATGCCCTGCCATGGAACCGCTTGAAGCCCTGAACAGTGTTCTTACAGTTGGTCACCACCTGGGTTATCACACATAAAATTAACAAGCATTAAAATTATTTGTATATAAACAGACAGTATATATGTTCTAATATTAATCATATCTAATCCCAAAGAATAGCAATAGATGTCACAAGACCTGTCACAATTAACACTCTGAACATATGCGCTACGCAGTGTGACTCAGAGCATTACACCATGAGGTAAGTGAACAAAACAGCTTATGGATTCCTCACATTAAAGTGTAGTGTTGTATATTCATGTCATGTCATTGTACTGTAACAGCAACAAATAACTCTAAATGTTGACATAGACTTAGTACAGGGGTTGAGACAGCAACGGCAGTTAAAAATGTATGGATTGCAAAGCTGGAAGCATTTGATGTAAGCTGAATACAAAATATATAAAATAGGTCTGCTCATTTTTTTAAATTTAAATGTGAAACTCTAACACACTATGACAAGAACCTATGAGAAATACAACGCTGTGACAGCAGTGATTTTACCTGGCTCTTCGCAGCAGCACCTATAGCTCGATTTCTTGGTCCAAAGGATACAAATGACCTGAAAAACAGAGAAACCATGTAAATCTTGATACATTTTGACATGTCCTTTTGAGCAAAGTCTTAAAACTCACTTTTGTTAAAACACTACATATCAAGATTGATCTACTTGCCAGTGAAGCTATTACACAGTGTCAAGACTACACACGACACCACTTTAGAGCCCAACCCATGTGAAATGACACAGACCATTTCCATGACGGCAGCAGAAACAATATCCATTTGTCTTGAGCAGCAGCAAATACAAAATAAGATGACTAAGAGTAAGATATATTTTATAATTTCTAAGTAGATTTTTTTATTTCTTTTAATCTTGTAAGAATAGCGGTCACTTTTGTAAAGCCAGACCCATGGTTGCATGCAAACATTAAGTGTTGTGTCTCACAGTTGACACAACATCCAAACACTGTGTGAGGTGCAGTGGTCAGTCCACTGTTACCCCAGTAGAATGTGCTCTTATCATGCACACCATCCCTATTCCCAGGAAATGCAGATGTCAGAGCTACAGTCACTGTCCACACACAAGTGCAGATGGTAATGTCAAAGAGTCAACTCTACAGGTCTGTGAGGACACACAAACACACAACAGGCTCTTGATAGGCTTTTAACCCAACAGTGGGGTAGTACGGTGGGAAATGTGGCATATTCAGCTCAGTTTTATAAAAGACTCAACACATGAATTTACTGAGAGAAAACTATCCAAAAAGGACTGATAAAATAATGAATGTTCTCTATTTACATTGGATTAACAACTATCAAACAATTTTTTTTTTCATCTGTAAATCTTACAATTAAATCATGAAGGTAGCATATTCTGATGGCAACGTTCATTATATTTAGTTAGGGCTTCTACATTAATCACGTCTATGGCAAATCAAAGAAAGCGCTATATGACAAAATTAAAAACGACTTTCCTCTATACATTAAAATACATTTACATACTTATATGTCAGTATATTTACATTTATATACTTCTATGGTCTTTTTATTTAAAATGTGTTAGCAATACCTATTTAGTACATTTAATAATAAAAATGCAAATATATGGGCAACTTTTTAATACAAAGTCTTGGATTTGCACATATGTAATTAGAACAGAAATAACAGCGAATAACTTAAGTAGGAACGTAAAGAACATGTTTATTTAAATATCTATTGCTAAGCTGATTGAGAACATTTAATTACGACCTCATAATATGCTTATAAAAACACTGCTTGCACTTTTTTAAAATAACTGTTGTGATTTCTCATGAACACACACTTTTAAAGTAACCAATAGTATTCACAGACTTAAAGCTGCTGCTAAAATTGCTAGAATATTCCAACAAGCTACTGCTGTCGTCATCGAAGAGAGCATAACGCAAAGACGTATAGTTTGCCACACGGTGCACACCGGTTGGTCGGAGCTTTCACCTTAAAGAGATGGACAACAATAATTAGAGCGGAGAAACACCGCCCGCCTATACAATCCAGGCAACTTAAACCAGTCTCCCAAATGTACAGTACCGTTAATAAAACTGTGATAGCTACTAAGCTAACTCTGACTGGGGCTCTACATTTGGTAGGTGAAGGAGATGTGTAAATTACAAATATATCCCAGATGGTTCCATGTTCATTGTCGAAACACTATCACCAGTTCATCGATTCATTCTGACCGAAAAACAAATTAATTAGCAAATACAAAAGCTGATGTTAAGTAACGGCAGCTAGGCAGTAAAGCTAGATTCACGTGCTTTACCCTGACACCGGTGAGACAACAACAGCTAACCTTAGACTCCCACTTTACCATATCTTTCCCCACTTAAGTCTTACGAAAAAGTACTACATTTATGGTACTTACGGTGTACATCTGTCGCTGTACTCGTTTGCGACTGTCTCGATGCCTCCGGCTCGGGCTACAGCCACATAGCAGCTTTGAAAACCTAAGTCAAATCCCACCACTGACATGTTCAGCGATTCGTCTAGACTTAACCTTATCTACAGTACGACTTATAAAAATAAACAAATGTATAAATACGGGTTCAAAAGAATGTAAAAGTCCCAGAGAAGTAGCTAGTTATGTTTCGCCGTGTTAAGCACTTCTTGTCTTCATAATCCACACCGCTGACTGTTACCGGTGTATCTGATCTGTGCTGGGCAGGCTCAGGCTGCAGCAGCAAGGTGGTGTGGCTGACTTCTCGCCGGCTTTCCTCTACTTATCGCGAGATTTGCGAAGTTCTAGATAGCTCTGGACCTTTCTACAAGCATGTGGCATATACCTCTATAACATTCGCGATTTGTGGTGAAGTTAGTGAAAACTACGGGAAATTTCTTTGTCACATTTTCCCCCTTGTTTATCGAAACAACAATAAACAAATTAATTTAGAAATTAGCAACACAAATCATTGTATAATTCCCAGGAAAACCCTTTGAATCTCAAATTATATATTTATTTATTCATTTATTATTTTATTTTATTTTTTAAATTAATGCCTCTGACAAAATTCACATGGGTGGGTGATCTGACAGTTGTGAAGAGGGAGGGTAAACTGCATTGTTAACACAGATAACAAAATGCCAAACCTCTGCGCCTAGCTACATATCTAAAGACATGAAAAACAAAGTACAGAGGGGAAAAGGTCTTAACCTTTCGAATCACTACTTTTTTTAACATTTAGATTTTTATGACAGCAAAACAGAAAGTTGTCAAGACAGTCTACCAGAGCTAAAGTGCTAAACATTATTGTATCTAATCATGCTTGTGCATCTGAAAAGGCCACACCATCAGCACTGTTTCCACATTTCCAAATGTCAGATATAATATCACAAATATGTATATGTATATGTGATATGCTCTGTGCCTCTTTGTCCTGATGCTAAACCTCTTCTGTAGTTACTACACTACTTAATGCGCACACTGCTTGTTAAAAAGTGCTTCGTAGGCTAAGTACTAATCTGCCAAGATGGGGATGCAGGCAGACAGTGGACTTCGTTTTACAGATGAACGTGTCATAAGCACTGAGAGTACACAGTGAACAGCAAAAAAATGTATCAGCAAACACAAGTGAAAATACTGACAATTGTGCAACTAATGCCTTACTTTGTTGTGATGTTTTAGCATTTGAATGTATCTCTTATTTATGAATTCATTATCTTATAGATAAAATCTGCACAACCCTTTTAACACCAGCCTTCAAAGATATTTTAATAAAATAAAAATAAAAACATTTGCTGCAAAATATAAACAATAATTTCTTGACTTGTTAAAGTCGTGATCAGAGCCCCATTTTTTTTCTACTTTGAACTTGTGGTCAATGAAGGGGAAGCTCATTACAAATTAAAAATGAGTGTAATTACCCATCCTTGCCTATGGGTGTCGCTGTAGACGTTGGGTTCACCGGAAATGTATTGATCCAACATTAATGAAGAAGAAAAAGTAACCCGCAACATGGCGACTCCCATGCACAGAATAATAGCCAGGAGACAAGCGTGAGTATTATACACTTCAGTTAATCAAATAATCCTGCTTTACGCCTTTGCGAATATTGTAGAATACCTTATATTAGATTTCACTAAAATAGTAGAGCTTCGTGTGGTAAATGGGGCGAGTAGCAGACGAAGCAGAGCTTAATGAGAGCACAAAAGCGCCGCTGTGTGTGTCTCAAATATACATACAGAAATGTAATGGAGTTTTTGATTTCTTTAAACATTTATTTCAATGTCACATGGGTGATTATAACATAGAAATACCGAGTGTCCGTCCGTAATATGTGTGGATTTACAGTAAATCTAAACGGTTCGCCATTGGGTTTTGTTTCTGCCGACAAAGTTGTGATGAAAACAATATTCTTAACAAGTAGTTAAATGTTAAAAAGCTTTCCGTTTTACAGTGCATATATGACAACAGTAGACTATAAAATTCAGTCTAGAAACATGATAGATACCACTGAACACCTTTTCTGACGTAGTTCTCACTGAACTGGAGAGATATGTTAGATCATAGCTTCACTGCGTTATGTGATTCAATTATTAAATGTATACCTATAAGTGCATTTGAGCATTTTTTATTATGTATTATTAACTTGTATACGTACATATAATAACATGCTGTTGAGCATATTATTTTTAGATTAGAGAAAGTAATCCTTCCCTTATCGGTCCAACATTCTGTGAAAGATGTTGGATTCTGAGCAGCCATAACATTATGACCACTGAAAGGTGAAAGGTAAATGATGTTGAGTATCTAGTTACAATTGTATGTGTCAGTGAGTGGGATCGATTAGACTACAAATAAACATTTCCAACTCAAGGATGATGTGTTTGAAGCTGCAAAATGGGCAAATCGTGATGTGATGACTGGGTCAGAGAATTCCTCGTCTCCAGTGGTTTGTACCAGTTTAAAAGTGGTCTGTGAAATGACATCCCAATAACAGTGCAATTGAGAATCTATGTGATGTGCTGGATAAACAAGCCGTATGCATGGAGGCTACACTTCACAACTTACAAGATGCTAAGGATCTGCTGCTGATGTTTTGCTGTCGACTACAACGGCGCACCTTCAGAGGTCTTGTAGAGTTTGGGCTTCAGGTCAGAGCTGTTTTGGCCCCTAATATGAGGCGGTGATAATGATGCAATGTTTCCACAGATGGCTTGAGATCAGTCCTTTCTTAGACCACTTTTGGTATTTACTAACTACTGTAGACGCTGAACACCCTACAAGCCTGGACCCAGTCATCACAATCACAATTTAGCTCTAGTCTAAATCACTGAAATCCCTATGTTTGCTCATTTTTCTGTTTCTAATGCATCAGCATTAAGAACTAAATGATTAGTTCCTACCTAATATAACCAATCTATTGACAAGAGACATTTCAACAAAATAATCACCATTATTACCACTTCCGTTATCAGTCGTCACATTGTTATGGCCTAACAGAATATATAGAATATATAGTGTGTATGCCGGGTGAAGATGCATTACAGGCTTGCCATATTAATGACTTAATGTTTCCCTTCTTAGAAACTTAACTAGTTTTTAATGTATTAATGTACTGTTAAAATGGGGACTTGATTGCTTTCCTTATTTTATATTAGCTTAACCAAGATATGTTTTGATTATGGACTGTTTTAGTAGATTGATGATTTCACCATCAGCTCCAGGAGGTTGTGATGGTCTCTTTTTCCTTTTTAAGAAGCTGTGTGGTAATACAACGGTTAATATATACTATTCATATTGTTCATAGATACGTACTGTCCCATACCATGCCACAAGCTCTATTCTTATGTGACTTTGTTAAATTGTAATTTTTAAATTCGATTTTCTCATGTTTTAGTTTCTGTAATTTTTATATTCCCTGTATTCTTATTCTGTAGCACTGGTGTTTGTAAATATTGCTGCCCTGACTGGAGTTGCACTCCTAATTCTATTCTATTCTATTCTATTCTATTCTATTCTATTCTATTCTATTCTATTCTATTCTATTCCGTGTGGTTGTCA
>JAPTYQ010000007.1:6883075-6893805 GCA_029814465.1 Ostorhinchus cyanosoma | reverse complement strand
ATTCTATTCTATTCTATTCTATTCTATTCTATTCTATTCTATTCTATTCTATTCTATTCTATTCCGTGTGGTTGTCATACAAGAAAGTGCAGCTTGTAAATACAGATAATAGAAAGTTATTCAAATAGACCCTATAAAACCCACTGGACAAATTACTTGACAAAATTATGCTCAAGTAACACAAGAGATGGGGTTACAGTATGTATGATCTTAGTTTGTCTTTACTGTTACTGTAGCATTTGAAATTTAGTGCAATGAGCTGTTCTCAGGCTTGTCTGTTTAATTACAAACAGGGAAGCCAACAAACAGCATGTACGATGTCAGAAGTGTTTGGAGATGGGACACTGGACCTACGAATGCACAGGGAAGCGGAAATACGTGCACAGGCCATCAAGGACAACTGAGATGAAAAAGAAACTGAAGGAGAATGAAAACAAACCTCTCAGCATCACTGGGTAAGGCCTCTTTATTGGTTTCAGTCTGTTAAACCAGCATCAGCCACTGTTCTTGATATTAGAGAAGAAATGACAAAATACACAACGTGCCACATCGGCAACAGATTTACACTGTATTTACAACATGACCCGTCAAAAAATCTGTTTACTGTTATTTCTATGTGTTCATATGGAACATATTTTTTGACGTTATGGAAAATTGAAAAGATTAAAAACAAAATAAAAATGGGCATTTGCGCTGTTAGTCATTTTTAATGGTGATCGTGCAGAACATTTCAAGGCTTTCTTTGGAGTTTAAGTAAACAATAGGAGTTGTAAATTTATGAAAGAAACTTCACTTCAGCAGCCACATTTTATTATTTTATTTTGTGTATTTCATGCTCAATAAGTCTAGAGTCACCTTCTGTTAATCAATAAGAGACAGTAGAGGAGTTTGTGGTCAGGGTTTGACACAGTTTTACTTGATGCCTCTGCTAGGTGGTCTGATAGGGTAAAAGGTTTATTGTCCTCTCCATCAAGTAAACCACCAGCAGTAAAAAAGACAAATGTACTAGCTTTTTGGCGCCATCTAGAGACAGAAAATGTGAACACAATATGCCAAGGGAAAAATTAGATAAGTCAGGATTTTCCTCTGACAGACTGAATCAGGCATTGGCTCACCTTGTCCTGAAATTACACACAATGCACATGTTAATATGAGTGGAAGAAGTGTTTGTGTTGTACTTTGTAAATTTTTATTGTCTCTTAATTTGATCTTTGCCATGTGATATGATTTATCAATATTTCTTCTGTTTACAGAACAGCGATCGAAGGCTCCAGTGAGAAGAAAATTAAAAAGAAGTAAGTAAGAAGTATGAAACAGTTTACTTTTATGATGTTGGATACTTTTTCATATAAAATACTGACTGCATGCAACATTATTTACATATTGAGAAAACATTCCTTCCAGATTATCAAGTAACTTATATGCGTTTTATCACCTTAAACTGTAAAAAAAAAGTGTACATTTGTGCATGTTTATTACAAGCAGGAGTGAGTAGATGTGCAAATACCAAAAAAATCTAATAATTTGTGAATGTTTTTACTCCATCTTTAATGGGAAAAATCACTAGTATTCACCTTTTATTTGGTCTTGTGGCTCGTCGAGGTCTAACGTGACTTGTTGCGGTCACGAGGGGGCGTCATGTGAATCAGATCAGTCACGTGAATTTAGATTTAAATTGGCATGAAACTGTCAGGGGAAGACATGTCCAGACAGAACTGTGACCATGTGTTGTGGCACGGCATCGTTGTTGAAGAGGAGATGTTCCACTTTCAAACAAAGACTTCTTTTACATGAAATACTGCACCTTGTAATGCAGTATGATTTACAGACACAACAGTCTTGAAACCAGTCTAGTAAACTTGCAACAATCTGTACTTTTGTGATTTTCTTTTTTCATGCCTTTGTCTCTCTTTTTGTAATTTAAGTTTTCATTGAAATTTTAAAAACACATAATCAGCAAAAACAACAAAAAGCAAATAAACAAACCTTGCTTGGGTACATTACATTCACATTATTTAGTCCTTCCACCATTCCCGGTTCTGTAATCACTCCATTTATTCCATTTTTTTTGTCCATTTGTGCTTCTTGTAGTTGCAGTATGTGAGGTTTTTTTTTTCACTGTATATATTCCTTCAATAATTGTGAATCATTAGTCCTTTGTTGGTGGTTCTGTCTATGCTATTCTCTTTTCGCTGCCTTGATATAATAGAACAGTATATACAAAGTCATATGAGATACATATCAAACTACAGGAATATGAAAACCTTATGAACACTAGCAAGACAATGGAGATACATAAAACATAAAAACAAACCTACCTGGGATTTGTCAAATAGACTAAAATACAAAAAGGCACAACAAAACAAAGCTGCAAATGAATACCTCAGTGATTTACATCCTTAATTAAACACTAGTGGAGATTGATACCTACACTTTTTATCCACAGTGGGGTTTTTTTTATATATATTGGCTCCTGTTGATATTTAGAGACATATCTCTTAAGTGTCTCAGGCTCAAGACTCAGTCAGTTTCTAATGAAATTAAAATGACTTGTGTTTTACAAAACTGTTTTGCATTTCAAAGGTCAGGATAGACACATGCGACTTCATCTGTGAAGTGAATGAATAGACTTAGTTTTAACACTGACTGAACACTTTCTCACAGTCTGAACACTATGGATGAACATCACCTGAATTTAAATGTGAATGTACTGTATTTATTTAATAGGGACAGTCCAGGGTAACAAACTGTAATACTTCATTGGCATGAATTTCTCAAATAAATCAATACAAAATGATACCAAATTATTACCCTGCCTCCCAAAGGGAAGGTGAGGGTATTGTTTTTGGTTCATTTTTTGATTGTCTGTCTGTTTATTTGTTTGTCAGCAACTTTACACAAAAACTACTGGACCAATTTCCATGAAATTTTCAGAAAATGTGTGAGGTGGTCTAGAATAGATCCCATTACATTTTGGTAAATGTAGGTAACCCACCTACTTTCACCAAAATTTAATGGGATCTATTCTGGACCACCTTGCACCTTTCCTGAAAATTTTATGGAAAGTGGTCTGGTAGTTTTTCGGTAAAGTTGCTGACAACAGACAGACAAACAAACCAAAAAAAACGAACCAAAAATAATACCCTGCCTCCTCTTTGGGGGCGGGGTAATAATTTGGTATCATTTGGTATTGAACATTTTTTAACAACACACAGCCCTCTGGACACTGCAGTGCATTTCCAATATGATGAAAACTGATGCAGTGTTTTGTTTTGTTTTTTATCTACTGCTATCTGACTGCTCCTGTCTGTAGTTGGGCTTTTACATTTTCTTTATGATTTGTGTACAGCACTTTGGCCAACTGTAAAGTTTTTAATGTGCTTTATAAATAAAGCTGGTAGGGTATGGTATCATCAAAATATAGAGTCTTCATCTATAAAACCACAGTATACCACAAATACATTGGTGTACTGAATTACATACAAGATGCATAATACAAGCAGCTTAACTGTACCAATGGTACACTTTAATCAAGCCCTTAAATAGTGTTGCAAAATATTATATAGACGTAGAAAATTTCAGTTATAATGTGTTTCAGAGTTGAAAACATTTTCATTAGAAAACTGATCTCTTGATACATTCAAGGGCTTTTTTAAATTCAGTAGTCTTTTATTTTATTAGAAACCAGAAACAAGTCCAAGTAATAAATAGCTGAAAGAACAAATAAATAAATGTAGATCACTAAATATCAAATTTGATGTACTATATAAACACTATATACATATATCTTCAAGGAAACATTGCATTAACCATATAAAATACAGACAGTTCTAGGTGCAATTTTTTTGAGACATTAGTTTCTCTTAAAGTTAGATGTTTAGGTTGAAAAGCTTGATATTAACCAAGGTCTGCAAATTTCATTGAATCAGTCTGACCTATTAAATCAATAAAACATCCTGTCATTGAACATTAATTGGCCAAACTAATGAATCTAGCCATGAAGACAGCCTATCAAGCTGTGTTGTCATTTTAAATGATTTGAAAAATGTTCCTTAACTCTGTCACATGTAATCTGATTGAAATCATCAGTGAAACTCACGCGTAAAGAGTTTTTAGAGATAAAAAAATGGAAGGAATCTTCATATTGAACAACCATATCTGATAAAAAGAAAACAACCCTAGCTCTGATATTCACCATAAAAAATTTAAAAATAAATAAATAACTGCAGCATAGCTTGATTGCCAAGAAAGTTGTGTTTATAATTGACAGACTTTGATCCACTCGTCACCTGGCTCATGGTCCCATATTATTTTGGCCCAAGAACACACTGCATTTATCCCTTTTTGAATACTTTTCGTTATGAACAAAATTTACAAGTGGTCCAGACTTGTTGTAGAAAGTGTATATAAATAAATAGCTGTAATACTAGGCTTTCAAAGGTTTCTGACTAAATGATTGTATTCTGAGTCCAGTTGATAATCTGTTGACTTTGTGGTTGACACAGCTGGCGTCACTGGTTGCATTCATCGTGTCTATGTGGGTCATTTCTAGTTTGCTGAATGTGGTTTAGTTTGTACCAGATCAAATGTGCAGGTATGAAACTTCGTCTGTGGTTTTGATCCAAACCTGAACCATTCGTTTATATCATGTGGTTCAGCCTTTAAGACCAGTAACAGGAAGTTGCACAAGTCCACCATTACAAAAAACCCAAAAAAACACTGAAAATTGAAATTGTGTTGATGATGACAATAGGATATTGTGTAAACTTGTAGATGGACTTGCACTTTTGTAGCGCCTCTCCACCGTTATTGTCGTCATTGTGTAACGTGTACACACACACACACACACACACACACACACACACACACACACACACACACACACACACACACACACACACACACTCACTAGTGAAACAGTCACTGGGAGGAACCTGGGTCAGGGTTTAGGGACAAACTGCCAACTTTCTGGTTTCTGGACAACTAACCAAATGTATACCAGGGAGAGTTACCAAAGACTTACCAAAAACTCAACTCAAGCACCAATCTAAAAGACTAAATAAAGATACTCCATAGTCTAAGGGACTCTACATCATCATTTTATGCCCCGACATAAATTCCATTGACTTTTTTTTCCCCCCTGTGTAAAGCTGCCTCATTATTTCCCAGGAAGTAAGATTTGTGTTGCTCCCTGTAGTCATCAGTCAAGTGACATCAGAGGCTAGTGGGGGAAGTGAAGTGTGAAACTGCACATCAGTGATCAGTTATCAGCTGAGGTGGGGGCCTTTTTCTGCACCTGATTATAGTACAGACAAGCAAGATGGATGGTTGAACAAATGAGGAATTTATTTTGCAGCATGACTACCCAATCCAAAAAAGAAAACAAGACTGAAAAATGGCTCCATGTAGGCTTACAATTACTGTCATTTTACTTCCACATTAAGTGAACAGAGATTATGAGTGACAACATTCAATATCAGCGGAGGATTTTTAACAATTGTTTTCAAAGTGATGCCGCAGTGATTGTAACAGATACAGTATGAGATGCTTAATGGGGCACATTTTCCCGTTTGTGTATTAATTTGTTTTCATTCTCAGGACTAAAGACTCGAGCGACAGTAGCAGTGATTCAGACAGCTCCTCTAGTGACTCATCGTCAGACAGCAGCGACTCCTCCAGCTCCTCTTCAGATGACAGCAGCAGCGACAGCGACGACGACAGCTCTTCCTCCTCTTCCTCTTCTTCCTCCTCCTCTTCGTCCTCAGATAGCTCTGACTCGGGAAGCAGCAGCGATTCCGATCAAGGTCCTCCAAAGAAGAAAAAGAAGAAGAAATAAGAATCATTAAAAAGAGTTGGAACAAGCGGGGTTTCTCATTCATGTTTTTTTTCTACGAAACTTTTTTTTTTTTTTTTACTAATCTGTCTCATATTTGGTTGCGTATGAATGAACATCAGGCTGCAAGTCTTATGTTTGGTTACTGCTTGTATGTATGTGTGTGTACTTTTTTTTTTTTTTTAGCAATGCTGTTGTAGATTGAGAAGAGAACTGAATATTTTGGGTTTGGTGATATGCCATATTCCTCTTTTCAACTCATTCTATTACTGTGATATCCCTCAAGGTTTTTGTGTATACTGAGCATATTAGTTCTAAGTATTTAAAGAAAATAGTGTGCTCTGATTTTGTACTAAAATATATTTTAGCCAGACTTAACCTGTACAGCTTATAATAAATAAAACAACCCAGACAGAATTATTGAGACAAATGTGACACCTCTTAATGACCGCCGAAGACATTTGTTAAATTTGGAATTAGAGGATCTAGTCTATGAAATTGCAGTCACTTGTTTAACTGTAAAATAAAGTTTGATTTGTTTTTAATGCTTGTGTATATGTGATATTTTAAAAGATGTCATTTAGCGGAAAAGGCAACTTTTTATACTCCAGCTTGAGAATAAAATGATAAAAAATTTATTCACGAAATGATTTACTGTACCCATGGGAAACCTTTACATTACAACTATACATCTATAAACATACTGTAGATCTTGAGTCAATTTTAATCGTACCACTAGGGGACATAAACTAGCAGAAATGGACTCATTTTGTGGAACATTTCTGAAAGGTTGTTTCATGACTTTTTGAACTGAAAATGATCACAGAAACCTAAACTATTAACGCTACTGTTATTAGTCCTTAGTTGCAGTAAATATAAGTATTTACAGTGACATAAAACTGGATCGCGGTGAACAATGACTGTATTAGTACCGTGAGACTGTGATTCCGTGCTCAACGTCATGTCAAAGCAACCTGTGCGTCACCGAGGTGCCGCATTCAAGTTCTGTAGGAATCACATATTTCAGATACAAAATTTACTACATTCATACTCAATACTGAGCTCTTTACAACACCTTCCTAATAATCGTTAATAATACATGTTTTTGCATTCTTGACTGACTGAATTCGCTATTTCTTCTTTCAGTCACATCGCATCTACCATCTGATGAATAAACTTAGAGGTGTTCCCAAACTCACAGATGTGCTCCTTTACCTTGTTTGAAAAATGTAGCGTTCTTCTGCCGTTCACTTCTCCCGGGTTGCCATTTTCCGACACTTCCGACAACACCTGAAGGCAACTACCGCTCGCTGCCATCCATGCATCCAGTGCTGTCTGTGGTGGTACCTGCCTGCTACTTAACTTAGCTAGCAGCCTTACCTATCAGTCACTTCTGCCCAGGGATAATAAGATGAACGAGAGACAAAATGGTTTTATTTTGTTTCTCAGTCGACATGTAGTTTTTTGCTAAGGAAATGATGGAGGCCATTCATTTGGTTCTAGTATTTTAGTTGTTATAGCGTTTTGCTGAGTCCATTTTGCGTGTATCTGGAAGTGGTAAAGACAAAGAGAAAAGAGCTTTCCAGTAGCTAGAATGGTTTGGGCCTAAAAAGAAGACAAGAGGTAAGGATTTTGGACATTACAGATAAGAATATCTGCTGATTCATTGTACTTCGTGGGTGTCCGGCATTTGTTGTGAATGTAAATTTAAATTCCCTCATAATATTTCATTGGTTTCGGAGCTAGCTAGCCGCTAGCCTAGCATCAAATCGCAACTAGCAGATGCTAACATTATGCTAAACCAAAGGTACAGGTTATCTGTAGGTACCGTAGCTAGCTTCATGCTAATATAGACAGATCCTGTGTAGCTGTTTTGATTTTTTTGAACTTTATTGACAGCAAAATATTATTCTGAAATAACGACATCTTAAAATTCTATTTTCTATGCGACTTCCCCCCGGAAAGTAAGACAGCCGTCTGATTGATAGTGATCATGTTTTTGTTTCTGTAACGTTAGCTACAGAAGTCATGACGTCCGGTGTTTGGTTTTTGTTTATGCAACGTTTGACATAATTTACACGCTTGAGTATGTTAACGATAATTTAGCGATTCTGACTACATTTTGTAATGTATTTCATATACCCTAAAATAACCTATAAGCAAGAAGCTGCTCGCACTATCATTATAAAATACATTCAAATTCAGCTGGGTGAATCAAACTTTATATGAACTCCAAAACATAAGTAGCTTGGATGTGAACAGCGACAGTCTTATGTATCTTTACTCTGTACATAATGAATCTTTCTTAAAGCTCCATAACAGTCGCCGGTGTCTTACTATGACTGGCAAAAAGTTTTTGTTGTGCCTTTACTATCCACACATCCCATCCCGTATCTCGTGTATTCTATTATTACGTCTGCTACTTAAAGCTTAAAATCCGACTAATGTGCTACTACAAAGCTATTATTTAGAAGTAAAGCAACATGATAGCTGGTGTGTCTTGCGTTAGTCTTGTAAAAGGACAGCTGATGTGCTTTAGGAAGCCATTTTACATGCCTCAGTGGGGGGAAGGGCCAGCAAATACATCATAAGTCCAGAGTATTCACAACTCTGTAAGAAATAAAGCGATGCATGCAAATATGTACCAAGAAACACTTTGCACATCAAGACAAGGGCAGAGCAACACATTTGTTTACATTGCTTGACACACCATGGTGGTTGGTGGGGGGGTGCAAAGGGTCATGAACTTTATGGCAGGTAGTTGTAATGGGACACACCAGCTGTAGTCAGACAGTGGGATGGGTTTAAAATTGTACTTTAAAGTGTTTTCATGATCACAGGAGCACACCATGGACTTTTAAATTCTCATCTTAAATTTAGAAAAGAAAACTAAGATGCTAACTATATTTTGCACATTTGCTATCACAAGAATGGAAACGTGCAGACAGTGAGACTGTTATACACCTAGTGGCTGGTGATACAAAATCTTTAAGTTAAGAATGTGAGACCCATGATTTATATTGTCGTATTGTTCAGTATTGTTTATAACCCATGATTTTCAAAAGGCAACATGTAAAGATCCCTAACTGAACCATAATGTGCAACTGACGCAAACCACATGAATCGACTCTAAAATAAGAAATGGAGCCTTAGGAGTAAAACACGCTTGAAGAATCTGCAATAGCAGCTACATACAGTTATGTTCACAAGTTTACATACCCCAGCAGAATTCGTGATTTTTTTGCCATTTTTCAGAGAATAGAAATGATAATACAAAAACTTTTATTTACTGATGGTTAGTGGTGGGGGGAATCTATCATCAAAAAAATGTGTTTGCTCATTTTAAATTATAATGACAACAGAAACTATCCAAATGACGCTGATCAAAAATGGACATACCCTGGAGGTTTTGGCCTTATAACATATGGACAAGTTGACACACATGGGTTTAAATGGTTATTAAAGGTAACCATCCTCACCTGTGATCTGTTTGCTTGTAATTAATTTGTGTATGTCAAAAGTCAGTGAGTTTCTGGGTTCCTGACAGATCCCTGCATGTTCCCTCCAGTACTGTGTGATGTTTCTGAATCCTGAATCATGGGGAAAATAAAAGAATTATCAAAGGATCAGCTGGAAAAGGTCACTGAACTGTATAAAGTAGGAAGAGGATATAAAAAGATATCCAAGGAGTTGAGAATGCCAATCAGCAGTGTTCAAACTAATAAAGAAGTGGAAAATGAGGGATTTTGTTGAAACCAAGCTACGGTCAGGTAGACCAACAAAGATTTCAGCTACAACTGCCAGGAAAATTGTTTGGGATGCAAAGAAAAACCTACAAATAACTTCAGCTGACATACAGGAGTCTCTGAAAAAAGTGGTGTTTCTGTTTCAAGGTGCACAATAAAGAGGCACTTGAATAAAAATGGGCTGCATGGTCGAGTCGCCAGAAGAAAGCCTTTACTACGCCAGTGCCACAAAGCAGCCTGCTTACAATATGCCAAACAGCACAGAAACAAGCCTTAAAACTTCTAGAGCAAGGTTATTTGGAGTGATGAGACAAAATTGAACTTTTTGTCCAGCATCACTAAAGTAAATTCCATACAGGACTCTGCTGCTTAGTCCCAGCTTTGGTCTGCATGTTGCAGGTCGAGTGGGGATAAGAAGATGACTCTAAACCACAAGTGGCCAGACATGATGGACCGTGAAATGCTGTATGCTGCCACCAGCTAAAACAGGTGGAGTGAATCAATTTCATATCAATCCGATATTAACAAAGACAAAAACGAAGGGAATTTTATCCATAATTTTTATAAGTTTTAGTTATTTTTGTAAACACACAATATAGTTTTTATTTATTTCAGTTAATGAAAATGTTTCTTCAATTTTAGTTTTCATAATTTCATACGTTTTTGTTAACAATAATAACCGTGCAGGTAACTTGGTCAAAATTCATGGTAAAATGAATGCAGCATATTGTCAGAAAATACTGGAGGAAAACCTGCTCTTGTCAGCCCAGAAGCTGCGCATGGGATGTCTTGGATGTTCCAACACAACAACCCAAAACATAAGGCCAAGTCAACCTTTCATTGGCTGCAGCAGAAAAAAGTGAAAGTTCTGGAGTGTCCATCTAAGTCTCCTGACCTCAATATCATTGATCCACTTTGGGGAGGAGTGAAACATGCAGTTCATGCAAAAAAAAAAAACAAAATCTGAAAAGGAGCTGGAGGCGTTTTGCTTAGAAGAATGGGCAGCTTTACCATCTGAGAAAATAAAGTGTCTCATCTACAACTACCACAAAAGACTTCCGTCTGTTATTGACATTAAAGGGGCGGGGCCAATACAGAAGATGAAGAACTAGGGTATGTAAACTTATGATCAGGGTCATTTGGATAGTTTC
>JAPTYQ010000007.1:6860678-6882967 GCA_029814465.1 Ostorhinchus cyanosoma | reverse complement strand
AGAAGATGAAGAACTAGGGTATGTAAACTTATGATCAGGGTCATTTGGATAGTTTCTGTTGTCAGTATGATTTAAAAGGAGCAAATACATTTGTTTGATTTAAATGGATTCACCAAACCACTAACCAAAGTTTTTGTATTGTCATTTATTCCCTGAAAAATGGCCAAAAATCACAAATTCTGCTAAGGTACGCAAACTTACAACTGTACAAGAGTACTGTAGATGACTGGGATTGATGGTCTTGGTGTAGATTTCAAGATGACATGGATTCTTAATTCTGATACTTTTTAAATGTGTTCAAATGACATAAAATCAGTAAAACTCATCCTGTGAAAGCTTTCCTACTAACAAAATGAAATGAGTCTTTACTTTCCAAAACAGCCAAATTAAACATGGAGCATAAATACTAAAAAACAGGCATGTTCAACCTTGTGCAGTGCACCTAAACATTGCCAGTGTTATGATGGATAAAGGTTTGTTCTGCCTGTGACGCAGCTCGCCATGAAGTCCTCTTTGCTTCCTGTTTAGGTTTCACGCTTTGGTTTCAGTGCAACCGTTTCCTCTGTAGCCCAGCAAAGGCCGCATGCAAACATTCTCTCCAGATGACTTGTTTGTCCATTCCAGACAGAGGAGTGGGTGCATATTTTCTTTGGCTATGACACAACTATTGTACGTTGTGGTTGTAGTACAGTGTGGTTTTGCCGGCTGGATGTCTGTGGAATGAACGGTCCCAGGGTTCAGGGTTTTAAGCAGGGGAGCACACTCCCAAGATTAGCTTGTCTTGTCTGTGTTCATTGAAAAGCCAGATGATTCTCCGTGCTTCAGTATCCTCACCCTCATCTTGAAGCTGTTTTTGAAGTTGGAAGTGAATCAAACAAGACAATCCTAGAAATCACCTTTTTTGTTTGTCACACTTAGAAACCAGGTGATGCCCATTTGCTCTTTTATCTTAAGCACAAGCTAATTGTGTCGTTCAAGTTAACAATAAAATCTTTTACGAAGAAAAGCTTGTTGAATGAAAGTTGTTGATCTTCTTCCAGGTTCTGTAAGTTTAATTAGCTTGAATCTAATCAGACATCAGCAGATCTTTTTTTTTTTTCCCTTCAGTGGTGCCGCTGCTCACACAGCAGAAAAATATGCTACTCACCGTGTCCTGACCTCGTGCATCTGTTCCTCTGCTTTTGTTCTCTAAGATGTGAGCTAAGCTTTCATGTGGCTACGCTACTCCCATGAAGGTGAAGCTCATTAAGGCAATTTTATTTTACAGATCTTGGCTTACAGCTGTGCTGAGATACTGTGCTCTGTCAGGCTGGTTTAATAGTACTAGTATAGTTATAGTAAGTGGTAATAGTACAGTTACAGCTTGATTAACAACAGCCAAAGTAATTCACACCACGTTTCTTCAAATCAGGTTAAGTTGTTTACAAGTGTGGCTCATAAAACAGCTCTTTCCCAAAAGTTCAAGGCTGACCACAGTCTGTGTAAAAGCGCTCCTCTGGTGACTGTAGAGGTTTACTTAGAGGGTCAGAGTAGTACGCTGTTGGTTACGATGTTTCTATTTGTAGGAAGGCAGATATTGCTGCGTCAAATATAGCCCAGACTGCTCTCTGAGTAATAAGACATGTGGAAAACTCCTATCACAGACTGTTCTCCACCCCACAGGATAATGTTTTACTTACGTTGATAAGCCTGGGCACATGAGTGCAGATGTAAATTCACACAAAGCTGCCAATTTGAATTGCTATGTGAGTTACCCTGATAGTAAATGTATGTTTTGGGCAACTCGTATACTTGGGGATCTACGTGGGGATTTTAAGGTTATGTGTTTTGTGTTATACTTAAAGATGAGCTTAAGACAGGCATTCAATGTTCATTCTGACCAGGGTTTATATCTGTTACCGGCTGCAGCTCATCAGTCTTTATTAAACTCTTACAAAATACATGAAAGCTTTGTTTGCCATGTTGACTTGGTCTGCTCTGCATTGCAATCTATGTAAATTGTGTTACACTAATTTACTTACAAACTTGCTGATCCTGATGTTGTCATGCAAGCAAAAAAAAAAAAAATCAATGTATAACATAGCTTTTTTTGTATCACGAACACAAAAGCACAAGTGACAACTTTGTTACTAACGGTTATTAAAATAGAAGGCCCTTTTAGTCAGAGTATAATTGAGGTTGAAGTGTAATTGACTTGTAAAAGCCAATATAATAACAATGGTTTGCATTAGGATAGAACTCTGCACTCTTGGAAATGAGCAGTTTTTGACTAAAGTATAAATGGGGTAGCTGCTGACTTAAAGATCTAAATCAAAGTAATATCTAATAATTAAATGAATTAATCTGGATTACAGAACATTGCGTCTTGGGGGGAAAAAGTAAAAAAAAAACGAAAAAGAAAGATTTTAGGTGGAATGTTTACTTTTTGAGTCATCGTTTTCTCTTATAGTCACTAATTCCATTTGAAAGCTTAAAACTATCCATTCACATTTAAAACCGAAATGTCCTGTCTGTGTCGACTAATCTCTAGTATACATTAACAATCACGCGTCTGTTAAGGTTTGCTAAACTCCTCGTCTCTGTTTGACACGTTGTCCTCTATGGTAAAAGCTAGTGTGATATTTTCATCCTCTCTGGAAAAGCCCAAATGTACTGAACATGCAGAAACAATTATGCCCAACCAAACACTTAGTTACATCATACCCAGCACGTTGTTGACTCAGTCTTGACTCGAGACCTGAACAGTGATTGTGAGCTGTTAAAGGTCTTATTGAAAGTGTAGGAAAGGGACAAAGGGAGAAGAAAAAAGTATGAGCCTGTTGACTTGCCTCATGTGAACGTTGAAGAGCTTGAGTGACGCAGGGTATTTGAAGGACTGCCAAGATAACCAAGGGTTGTGTGTGTGTCATGCTCCACTAATAATCTGGCAGTAAAAGTGTACTGAACATTTTGTTACATTTGTGCTGTGCGAGTAGAAGCATTTTGTTGTGCTAGTAAAGACCTTTTTAAAGAAATCCAGGTGTGCTCTTAAATTAGCTATCAGATTATTTATTTCCTTTATTTGGTAGATTCACTTTATACAGTGTCAGATAGCTCGCATATATCATATTTTCTGCAGTAAAAAAAAAAAAGATAATGATTAATATGTTATTGAATGGAAAGGGGTCACAGTCCTGGCCCCTGATTGATAAACGCTACCAGCCCCACCCCCTGATTCGGATAATGCACGCCTGCTGAGTGGAGGCATTCCAGACAGTGAGTCAGTTGAAATGCTTCAAACCTGCCTCAATGAAAGGATATAAGCAGTTGTTTAGAGAACGTGCCAATCAAGTCTAAGTCCTGTTTTGATATGTTAATTGGAGCTAATCTAAAGCTGCAGGGAAATATTGTGGAGGCCTTTTTTTTATTACTGATGCAGGAACTGAAGAATTTCTAAAAGCTCAAATATTATGCTTACTTTGAGTTTTTCTTCGGCAAACACGCCCAGCCAAATACTTGGATATAAAAGGGGAAATTAGACTTATTCATTGCTTTTACTGGTGTGTGAATGAGTACTGATACATGAATTACATTTTTTATTTCACACTAAAAGACCTGTATTACTTAGGACAGTGCTGACTTAAATGCTTGCTTTTATTTTGTACTTTTTGATCCACGTTATGGCTTAATTGGTTTTAATCTGTACTCTACAAACAGCAGCATAATGTGTATTTATCAGGCAGGTTTAATTAACACGCCCTCTGGAATGCCTGCAGTCAGCACATCGGCTTAACATACAGTGTGAGTGGTGGTACTTGTTGCCCGTCTGTACCACCTTCACTGACTCTCTCTTTGCATGTGGGAACATGTTTAGATATGAAATAAAGCTGCATACGTTGTAAACCGCATTCATTTTGACTTTCAATATCAAAGAATGTGTCTATTATCCCTTGGCTCAGTATTCAAAAGTATTATTTTCAGAGCTGTTATGAGTTTTGTTCTTGAGCTGAGGTACGAGCAAATTTGGATTGAGTGAGTTATGTTGTTTATGTAAAAAAATAAAACACATGAAATTTTTTTAAAATTTGTGCTGAAAAAGTGCAGCAAATGCTGATGAAATCCTGTCAGCACCCAAATGTTCTAGTCAAAGTGTTGTATACATCCACAAAACTACACTGGCAGTCACCTCTGAGAAGCTTTGTGTGAGTCTAAGGACATTTTTTTGCACTTGAAAGTCTAAACCATGTAATGTGTAGGGCTGGGTACTGAATTTGGTACTTTTATTGGTACTGACTGAATTCCATTGATACTACTGAGTATTGATTCACATGAAATCAAATGGTACCACCTGTCAGTAGTTGACTGCGTCCGCGTGTTGCGTGTGTCAGGGAGAGAGTGGAGTGTTTGCCAGATGCGACAACAGCACTGGACACACGAGCACATGATAATGTCAGTGTTGGCTTGATGATAAAAGTAAGCATGGCAGATAGAAAGCATTTGAGGGTGTGGCTCCACTTTGCTAAACTTGAGGCTGCAATATCTGTAATGCTAAATGTAAACCCAGCCATGGCAACACCTCAAACCTGAAGAAACACTTAGTCAAACATAATATACACCTGAAGGCTGAAGAATGTACAATATTTGAAAGCCTCAAAGGTTAGCAGGCTATAGCCACTTTTACACAGAGATCTCGGAAAAAAGGCGAGATGTGATCCCACCTTTTTCACCGGTTTCCACAGCCAAGCCAAAGGAGTAACAGAGGTGAGACAGGCTAGATTTTTACACAGTGGATCTGTGTTCCAGAATCAAAGGGGCAGTGACACAGTGCAGTGTATAGTGTGATGTATAACTGAAAATATCCTGGGCATAGCGGTGCTGCTAACCTCTCCAGGGTCAGCCCATCTTTTACTGTTCCACAATTGTTCACATGGATTTCGGCATCTCCCCAGTTCAACATCTTACTGGTGGCCTTGATATGCTTGTTTATTGTACATGGTCCATGCTCATTTTTAAATCCCCCCGGCACGGGGGTCAGACATTGCAATACGTCATCAAAACAACACTTTGGTTGCAGAACGAGAGGTGTTCCTTTTACCTAGTGTTCTGGAATCATGATTCCACCTTTATCAAGGCTCTGTTAGAGGTGTTACAAAGGTGGGACCAAATGATCCCACCATTTCATTTACACAGACATAGTTCTGGGATAAAGGCAAACTAACAGAACAGCTGTGGAAAAGGGGCTATGACTCCTGCACCAGGCACCGTCACTGCACCTGCAGCAGCTGGCTGCTCCTCACATACAACCAGCATCAGAGGAGAAGAAGTGGCATCAAAAATCTATAATAGTTTATAATACTTAAGTTTAAAAATATGTTATATTTATTTTTAAGTTATTTTCCCTCCCCCCCACGGTTTTCTCAATGACTTTAATCACCACACATACACACAAAAAAGTACCAAAAACAGGTACTGTTGTACCGGTACCGGTTTCCAGGAACAGAGTATCGGCACTGTATAGGTCTAAATGTGAGGTACCCATTCCTAGTTATGTCGAAATTAATTTTGCTTTAACACTGAAGTCTTAGGAGCAAACGACTACAGCATCTACTTCTGCTGCATCTGCCTTCACACACAGATGTGCCTGACATCAGTGTATTGTTAATTCAGCTTATTTTTGTCTTTCTTAGTTTGTTGTTGTTTTTTTACTTTTCAGCATTGATAGCCTCATGTAATGTTCTGTCATACGTATCTCAAGTGTTTTTCATACTGTAATGAACTAAATTGGGGTTCACTTTGATCCCCTATTATAGTTGGACACTGTGATCTGGTGGAAGTTCCACATTTGTGAATATGGTGCCGAAAAGTCTGGGGAAAAAAAAATGTCTGGACCAAACATTATAGGTGTGAAAGCGTCCTGAGTGAGATCATAAAGGAGTAAACATCCAGTGATGCATATGTTAATGAAATACAGGATCATTTATGATCAACATATTTGGTGTGAGGTGTTGAAAAATAATACCTGCTGCTGTTAAAGTGTTTGGACTCCATGTTCTATGATATCACATTATTTATTTGCAGCCCAGTTATGTTCTACATTACCAGCTTTGTTATTGATTAAATCATCCAGGTCTAGTGTTCTGTTTCTATATATAAAGGTAAATGGCATACATTATAGTCATTCTAAATATAGCCTGAAGTCTGAACTTGAGTAGTACTTTAATGGAACAGTAATGTAAAGAAAAACAGCCCACATCAAAACGCCACTAGGCCCTTTTTGATGTTAGATAAGTAGAAAAAGCACAAAAATGTCATTACAAGCGCAAAGGCAGTGTGTTATGTCCAGTTGCCATAAGTCAAGTCTAAATAATTAATTTTTGTTTATTGTAAATAATGAAGATATGACCTGGCAGCCTGTTGTGATTATTTGAGGGTATATTCATAATTTAAAGAGTGTTCAAGTGAGATTTAGATACTTGGAGGATAAAACTATGTCATGGAAAAAACTGAAACTAGTCAGTTGAAAGAAAATAGGAAGTTTCAGCAGAGGTTTAATGGTTGGATGAGATTCTGGCAAATTACAAAAAAATCTGTGTAGAATACATAATGTTTTGGATGTAATGGAATCCTAAAATCAAGCCCAGACGAAACAGGAAACCAGCTGAAGTAAAATGGGAGGATGTTGTCAGTTTTCATATCTTGTAACATGTGATGAGTACAGACTGTCTGCATGTGTCGTCATCCATGTGTGATGAAAACGTCTGACAACCTGGCGGCCGGAAACTGACTCTGCCTCTCCGCTGCTGCTGTCTCTTTAAGGCGAGCTGCACCCGGCGCTGCACGGGTACTGCTGCTTTACCCTGTGCTCAGGGCATAGTGGAGGGAGGGAGGAGGGAGGTTGTTGATGGAAAGAAGGGCCGTGGTTGGCTGGGCCATCCTCGGGGCAGTGACATCACATGGAGGAGAGGCTCTGTGGTGTAAAATAACATCTCCTTTTATGGGACGAGGCGGACCGTTCCATTCTCACACAGAGGGGGGACATGTTTCACTCTTAAAGTGCACTACCTGCCTGGCTTCTCTGACTTGATTTTCTCACATATTGAAAAGCAGGCTGGTAAATATATACCGTGGTTGTGTTTTTAGACAAAACTAACTTGTTTTAAGCATAATCCCTCCTTTACAAGAACTCTGTCTCTGTGTATGTATAGTTTTAGTTATAGTAACTGATGTAATTATGTAAATTGAACAGAACGAAACAGAAAAATAAGTCAAAACCATCCTTAGTTTTGGCACCAGGTCAGTCATTCATATTTGTTAGTTTAAGGTATCTTGATGGTGAATTAGATTTTTTTTTTCTTTGAATAATTTTTGAGTTGCTCACACTCATACCCTTAGACCTTATGATTGTTATATTTACATTTTTTTGTTAGGTGTTTTTGCACATTTCAGACAAAAGGATGATAATTATAAAAATTAACACATCATGCAGGTTATGTGAGAAGCCAATAATAACTTATGGAAATTGGTTTTATTAAATTTAACAGAACTGATGAAAATACGGTGATGAATATAACATAAAACACAGACCAGACAATTGTAAAAAAAACAATACACAATGAAATAAAGCTACATTCAGCTTTAGTTGGCTCATTGTTTTTCTGATTGTTTCTTATTAGTGATATTATTGTGTTACATTAAATGTAGTATAGGTTTCTCAGTAGTCAAATGTTTCAAGCCACTTTTCTGTTGTACTTAAGTCCTTTCTAACAGATTAATCATATGCAGATTTTTTTTACTATTAAAACATTCCTCTCTCGACTCCTTAGAAGTTAATTTGAAGCTGATTTTCAGATTTGGCACAGTTTTGTTAACTTTTAAAACCACACAGACGGTCTGGAACTCGTCAAGAGAAGACAAATTAGGACTTTATTTGTGCTCATCTTTTGTTTTTAGTTTCATTCGGCATTTATACAGCAGACAGAGCCTTTTTCCCCATCCTCCCCGGGTGCTTTTCACTAACCCGTACTCCACACAATACACAAAACTGAAACAAAAGCTGCACCGTCCCCTGTACTACACCTATTCTCCCCAGCGTGCTACAACCCCCCGCTGCTTTCGGATGTGGTATCTCCCGAGAACGAGCAGTCACCTCCCCTCCCTAAGTCAGAATTGTCTGCACTCCAAGGAAATACACTGTACCTTCGAATCGAGTGAAGAAACTCCAGTTTCACTTTTTGAGCTTGACACTCACAGATATTTAAAGAAAAAGGCCCAGGTGTCTTAACTAGAGGAAGTTGGTAAACAAACTCAGGCTGACAGATCATAAGGAGAATACTTCTGAATCCCTGGGAGATCCTGTGAACCCCCCTCCCTCCTCCTTCCAATGTTTCAGTGGTTGGGCCATGGCCTCTCAGTCAGGGTAAGAAATGCACAACTAGTTGGTTCCTTTACTTCTTTTTATTGGCATCTGGATGAGAGGAAGCGTTTGGCGTAGTTTGACTGGCCTGGTATTAGTCTTCTTAAATATGTTTGCGGCTGGTATTGTCATGTTGAGTTAAGATAATATCTGTCACAGAAGCACAGTGCTATATTCATGTTGTTGAGATAACATCAGTTCTTCCCTTTTTGCATGCGTTGAAGACGTGGCCTGGTTGTTATGTTGTGAATTAGAAAGAGGCAGATGAGCTGATTAGTTTAGGGACAGAGTGAACTGACTTTTCAGCATTTGCGGACTTTGACCTTTTGAGTCTGGTGCACTGTTGAGTGATTATTGTAAACGCAGCTGGTCATTACAGTTTGATAACAATACAAGTCTTCTAGTCTCATGTTGTAACACGTCATTTTCTTCTTAGATTGACTTCTACATTGTCTGCCTCATGTTTGTGTATTGCTTGGACATAGGATGAAGACCTGCTATAGCCCCACTTTAAGTAAATAAAACTGATATTAAAGTTTGCTTACGTTGGTGTTGAAGCATTTTCAGGTTTGGTTTTCAAATGAAAGTCCCCAAACAGTTGGCATGAAATTGGCAGATTAAATTAAGAAGAAGCTATGTGACGTTTTGCAGGAATTGATTCAGAGGACGTTATGATGACATCTGGGGACATCCCATCATCATATTGCAGGAAATGCCCGACTTGTAAAGACGCACGCTGCATAAAATGATTTTGTGTAATGATCAAGCAGTATAGTTGTGTTTTTGACGCTTTAAAAATGTAGATGTAGACGGAAATGCGGGTAATCCGATTTTAAAGTGAATCGTACACATTTTAAGTCGGGTTTTAATGCCAAAAAGTATTAAAGTTTGTATCAGATTATTGTGGAGACATGAAGTTCAGTTTCACTACAAAATGCTTACTCTATTTCTGTGTCATCTAAGGGTCACCATAGAGTAAACATATTTAATTACAGATGGTTTATAAAGTGTGTTTCTTAACTTTCTGTCATCTGGTTCACATTGAGGTGAGTGACCTGTTCATATTTGAACATCATGTTCACTGTCATCAGATCACTAATAAGTTTTCAGGTACTTTGTGTACTTCCTTATTTATTCAATACCCAAAGTACTCTGTGATTGTTTTTATACCAAGGGATGTATTTTTTTTTTTTTTTCGTTAACATTGTTTCCAAGTTTAGTTTAACTTTTCAGTTTGATCATGAAGTTCATCTATACTGTTATAAATCACTGCATGAGTCTGACTTTTGCAAAAACGCAAAACTTCGAGTCAGTTACGGGACTAGATGCTATCGTTTAGTATACTCCAATAATCCAGTATCACTGAAACCACTGGCAGACAACTGAGTCTGTTTGATCTTTTTAAGTGCTGCTACAGTATAACAGGGCGTGACCTCCTGTTCAACTAATAAAACCAACAGATCAAGTCAATTAAGAGGCCTGAATGGACTTGAGTAGTGTTTACAATGGAGACTCTGTGCCCGTGGCATTTGGTCATTTAACACTGTCCTAACAGGGACACATTCTCACTATCAGCCACACTCCTGAACTGACATTAACAGGCTCGTTTCAGTACGATCTGATCAGCTGGAAATGTGTAGGACCTGCATGGGAAACGCAGTGAACTATTGAGATGTAGAGAGCTTCATTTGTAAACTGTGTGACAACTAACAGTGTTTTTTTTTTTTAAACGCAGAGACCAAGTTGTATGATAATTGATACTTGTGAACTTGTGGTAGAAAAGAATTACCAAGTAGGAGTTGGTTTAACCGATGTAAGGCAGAAGTCGATGCTTGTAAATGCTCATCAGTGGTCAGTTCAGCTGTACCGTTTTTTTCCTGTTCTGACTGTATTTCCTATTCTGATTGCCTAATCGAATGAGTTTTAGAGATGAGAGCAATGCTGTGTGAATAGATATTTTGGTAGCCTAACCACTGTTTTCCTTACACCTCAGCTGATAAAACTAGCATTAACAGTGGGTCTAAAACACCACAAGGCGGTTATGACCTTGGTTGTTTCCCCAGCTTTGGTTTAATGTAACATGGCTATGGATTATAAATCACTTTGCTTGCTAGAGTAATGACTCATAGTAGGGTGGTGTTGATGATGTAAATGAGCATAACCTTGGTGAAAACGTTGGTTTGAAAATTACTGTTTAGACTTACCGATAGGCTTATAGATGTAAAGTCACATGTTTAAAAAAAAAAACAAAAACGTGAAGCATTGTCGCTCTGGTGTCAGCAGTACTCGGTCTGAAACAACAAAGCACAGTTCCTCATGTGGCATATGATGGTAGTTATGGATATTCTTCCTGGAGAGTTTAATAGTGTCATATACCACATCTAGATTGTGTTTTGTCTGTTGTTCTTGTTTTTGTTTTTTGTTTTTTACCATGTAGGAAATACTTTTTAACTTTGCTACTTTTAGAGAAGTAGGATCATTCATTGACAATTAGCAAAAGGACCTGGTCTTTTGTGTTGTGCTTACGTTTTAGGAGGAGGGTGGGTGGCTCCAGCATTATCATACTCTGTCAACAACCTTAAACACATTGTTGTTACTGGCAGAGTTTGAAGGTGGAGGTGACGAGCCTGTTTTTCAGGGCTTTTGTGCTTGTTTACTGATAAACAAGGATATAAACAAAAAAAAAACTCATCCTTGTCTTTTTTTGTTATGATTGTTTGTAACGTAAACACACTTTTGTTTCATATGCTTATGATTTACTCTTCCAAGTGGCCGGCAGCACAGAGCATACGCGCTTGAAAATGTTTTCCAGCTTTCATGTTTTGACTAATCATGTTATGCTCAAATAGAAAATGTGGGCACTTTTTTCCATTCACATGGCAGCTTCAGGTTAACATGCTCATCTCCATTCAAAACCTAGTCTTTCCTCTTTGATTTGCATACATGATGTCCTAACGGCTGCGCTCATTTTAGTAGTGAAGTAGACAATGTTGAAACTGGCTGGCAATGAATAGTTCCAGCTCAGCAGATTTACACCGGCCATCTGTACAAGGTTATTAGCAGCAGTAGGCTACAGTGTCTAGACTAGCTTAAGCCTATCAAAGGCTACTTTCTCTACAGGTCATCTCTGCTATCCTCTGTTGATGATGCATGGAGTTGTGATGATGATGATGATGATGCTACTTTTGTAGAGTGTATTTTCACCTCAGTAAAAGCCTTGAAGGCTCTGATAAATGCTGTTGAGTGGGTATTAATCTGAAAAATGGTGACTGTACAACCTGTTGTAAGTCATATTAGGTAATATTCCTTTGAAAATTGTGAACTTTGAAATCTTAGGCACATTAACCTGCAGTATGTATTACATTGTACTTTAAAAACGTGAAACTTTTATTATTTTGTGATATTACTAAACTATTGCCTTTTTTTATTTTATTATTTATTGTTATCACCAATCTTTTAACCTGTTTTTCATTATGGGATGGTGTGTGCTGCTTGACCTCTTGGCTAAGTCGCCCCTGTAAAAGAGATCTCGATCTCAGTGGGATTATATCTGGTCAAATAAAGGTCAAATAAAAAATGAATAAATAAATACACTGTTAGTACACACATCTGTTGGTGTGTCCGCTGTCTCTTAAGAGGCTTCCTCATGAGGTACAAGGCAGTTCTCTCTGTTATCGTCTCATCAGTGTTTTTATGTGGATTTGTCATCTTTTGTTTTATCAGCAACATGAACCGTGAGGACCGGAATGTGCTCCGAATGAAAGAAAGAGAAAGGCGAAATCAAGAAATCCAACAGGGAGGAGGAGAGGCCTTTCCAGCAAATTCCCCTCTCTTTCCTGAACCCTACAAAGTGGTGAGTTCTGTTGCTTCACATCCACTTTTATCATGTAGTTGATTAGTCACATTGGTAACAGTGACAGGAAGTGAGATCTGCACAAAGTGAAACGTTGATGTTGGCTTTTACAAATCTTTTGACACATGCAATCAAACAGCTCTGAAATATGTTCTCTTTAGGCTTCTACAGTAGCAGTGGAATCCTCATTTTCTGTTGTTGCTTTTTACATACACCTGTGCATATGATCTAGGCCATTTGTGTTTTGACTTCATTCCTATGAAGAAATAAGTCTAGTGCTTTCATGGGGGTGGGCTGTTGGAGGAAAGAAGTCTTTAGGTCTGTTTACAGGAAAATAAATCTTTTTACATGTTTTACAATTTGAGAATAAGTTATGTTGCTAGGCTGAATTAATTTTTTTTTGTTCCTCCTTGCAGGCCTTCGCAGACTTGCGGTCTAGTCCTTGTTTACAGTTTACACCTGATTAAAGCTAAATAGGCCAAACATAAGACATGCTTTGTTTACCATGCAGAAGCTGATTTATGCGACATGCTGAAACAAGCTCCTTCTTCTGAAAAAGATTGTGTCTGATCTTATTTTGATGCTGTTTTTGGTACCAATTACTCTAATAATACTGACTTGTATTAAGAAATGCTAAAGTTTCAGCCTGCTTTTGCCTAAGCTCACTGGCCTCCTCCGGTTCTAAGTTTTACAGATACATAGATGTAGGCCAACAACCGGTCAGTGTAATTGTAAAGAGGATTTGTGTTCTCTGTGCTGGTCTAATCTTTGCCACTAACCAGATTTGAGCAGATGTAAGTGGCTCCTTTTCCTTAGCCAGAGCGAGCTATCAAAGCAGTAGTGAAGAATGTGTCCTGACAGGTTGGGAATAGAAAGAGGGAGCAGAGGTGAGTGATGAGTGCTGGCCTGTGTGTTTTGGCCCACAACAAAGCGAAAGGTAAAAAAGCTGACTTTGAAGAGGGAAATGTCCTTGGCCTTTGCAGAAGAAAAGAGCCTTTGCAGCACATAATCACTTATTGTGCTGCTTGTTCTTCAGGTAGTTTAAATATCTGCTTTAGCAAAAAACAGGGGGTACCAAACAGTGACCAAAGAACTGTGGTGAATAAAAAAGATGGGTCTAGAAGTCCCTGGCTTTTCTACACTTATCTCTTGACTCCTGCTTGTCTGAGTCTTATGTAAGCGCCAGTTTGACTTTTTTTCCTCCCTCCTGTCATGCTCCACTAAGTGGAAGTTTGCTGTGTGCATTAACAGCCATGTGTGCACACAGCTGCAGCTGTGGCCTCCCAGATGTAGACCAGCAGAGCAGTAAGATTTTTATGGTGCAGCGTTAAAACCGTTGTACCTCAGCTGAACAGAATGAAGAGCACAAATTATCTGTTGAAACCATCATCTCAGGTTAAGCTTTTGGAATGAATACAAATATGTAAAATGAAGAGATTGGGGATTTCCATAGATGTACAAAGTAATAGGTACAATACAGAACATATGAAAGAGTAGTATTTGAAGTATGATGAGTATTTTGATTGATACCAGACAGTCTCTTTGTCTGCTCAATGTTTCATCAGTGTTGTTAACTGGATTTATTAATTTTGAGCGAATTCATTAGTGGTTGAACCGCCTTTTAAACTATTGCTTATTAAGTCATACAAACTCATACATTATATTATTATTATTATTATTATTATTATTATTGATGGTATGCTTTGTTTGGTAACGGAAGCTTTATCAAATTTAAGCTTTCTTTGAAATAATTTAAAGACTATATTTATTCCATTAGCAGTCTGTTAAGTGTTGGATATAGCCATGTACTACAAAGGGAAGCCAAGCCAAACTTGAAAAAGAAAAGGTGTACCCACACTTCACTAACTACACACACACGTGCGAGCCAGCCTCTGCTAGTGGGAGGTAGTAGGGTGTTATGACCTAGCTAGTTACATTCCAGCTACAGATAACAGCTTGTGTTTCCCCACCCTCTTTGTGAATCTGTCAAACAAAGTAGTGGTCTGAGGCTGAATGTGAAACAAGAAACTCTTAGCAGGCTCCAGTCTGGTCATGGACCAGTTTCATGCTGGTCAGCTGAAACCTGTGGTCTCCGAGTGATTGATTAACCTGGACCTATAGATGGGCCCTTATCTGCATTCACGACAAGTGAGAGCTGCTCTTGTGTGGTGTGATTCTAAGGTCTCATGTTTAAGGATTAGGCAAATTTACAAAGATCAAATTGCAGAAATTGAATCAAAGATTCTCAATTATGTTTTTATTTTTATATAATCACACACAAATAAGAATTGTCGTGTCTCTGTTACTTAACAATAAGCTGTATTTATCTACAGGGGGAGAATATCACATTCACTGAGAGCGTCATGTGTCTACACTAATTCAGTTCAGATTTCCTCCTCTTAATTTCATTCTTGTTGCGGGTCACATCCAGCATTGAGTTGTATTACTGTTATCTACTATGTTTGGTTGTGGTCTAGAGTTAATATGGCCTTAAACAAGCACTTGTGCGTTTTTTGCAGCCACGAAAAGAGAGGCAGAGTATTCGTTTGGCGTCTAACTTCGATGCTAGATGTCAGTAAACGTCACACTCGAAAACATTTAAAATGCAAAATTTCTGTGCCCCTTTTTTTTCTTTGTCCTCTCTCTCTGAGTCTAAGATTATTTTTCTGCTTCTCTCCTCAGTCTAGCAAAGAAGATAAACTGTCCAGCCGTATTCAGAGCATGCTGGGCAATTACGACGAGATGAAAGAGCCGATCGGAGGAGACACACTTCCAAAGCTCAGTAAACCCTCTAATAGTTCGTCTTCCTCTGAGGAGAAATCAGGACCACCTTTATTTGGAGACCAGCGTGGTGTTGGTACTGGCAGTAGCAGCCAGAGCAGTAAGTGGACTCCAGTTGGCCCCGCAGGAGGATCTTCATCCCAGTCCCAGAAACGGTCGGGACTTCAGGGCGGACACAGTAGCCAGAGGGGTAACGGAGGTAGTAGCGGCAGCAGTAGTAGTAGCCAAAGACACGGAGGGGAAGTGCGGGAAAAGAAGTCAAGTAAACACAGCAGTGGGTCTGAACATTCAAAATCCCACACATCGAGCCCAGCTAAAGGCTCTCTGAGTTCCTCAAGCAGCAACAGTCACTCCCGGAGCTCCTTGTCTGCTGAGCAGCATCACAGCAAGGAGCGCTACCGGCCCAAGTCTCCTCGGGACAGAGAGGCCAACTGGGACTCGCCCTCGCGGGTTCACACATTCCCCAGTGGACAGCACTCCAGTCAGGCCTTTCCCCCGTCTCTCATGTCCAAGCCCAGCTCCATGCTGCAGAAGCCTACAGCCTATGTGCGGCCTATGGACGGCCAGGAAACGGCAGAACCCAAAAGCTCACAAGCAGAAAGCTACAGTGGACAGTCGCACAGCAGCACCATGGGAGAAATGAAGTCCAATGGCAAGGCCTCACTTTCCAAACTGAAGATCCCCTCACAGCCTGTAGAGGTAAGGCTCAGTCCACGTGCTTTTCTTTAATAATCCATTTCTGAGTGTTTTTGTGGACCGTTGAAAATTTGTTTGAAAAATTACTTTAAAAAAGATGACTTGACTGTACTTAATTTCCCATGAAACATTTGTAATACTCACTGCAACAAAACTACGGTGATGCAAATAGTGCAGGTTGGTCAGAATTTATCCAAGGACATGCAACTACCATGTCGTGATGTGGCGTATGAATTAAATTGGCATCTATTTTTATCATTAAGTGGCAACTTCTAGCAGCAATCAAATTCAGAAAAACTTCCATTAACATTACCTTAATCGGGGGTGAGACCTGGCTTTAGAATACTGCATGCACTTCTTGGTTGAAGCCTGCAGCACCTTGCCCAAAAAGTCCCCTCAAATTAGAGACTTCATCAGATCCCTATTCTAGCCACTTGAGAAATAAATCTTGAATTACATTCAAAACGGTGTTAAATAGTCTTACGTTGATGTTGTTGAAACCTGTGGAAACCCTGTATTATGATTAACATTATATTACAACTTCCTAAAAGTACTGTGTATGAATAGTAAGTGGAGGAAACACAGATACACAACAGTAAGAGGAACACAGCTTTATGTTTGTGATCCAGGTAGGTATGAATGTATTAAAGGAACTTGGTTTTATACAGTGTACAGTGAATTTATATGGTTGTACATATAATTCAGTTTAGTGAAATCTTGGTTTAATCTGTAGAAAGGATGAAACACATTTCATTACATATGATCAAACTTAACGTGCTGTATTATGACTCATGCTCAAAATGGCAGCACCACTCACCTGTGTCAGTGAAATCATGCTGTTAAATACCAGTTATGCTAAGTGTGATGTTTCTGTTTTTAGGGCTCCAGTGACGCCAACTGTGTGGATGAAATCCTCAAGGTACGCTCATCATGTAATATAGTTAAATGAACCCCTATGAATCAGTGTCATGATCATGTCATCATGAGCACTTCCAAAGAAAAATCTACCGCTCTGAGTCAATAAAATATTACTCATACCTTAAAACACCTTTTGAACTCCTTTTTCCTGTGTTTTCTGTGGACTTTACTTTTCCCCCGCAGGAAATGACTCAGTCATGGCCCCCTCCCTTGACAGCCATTCACACCCCCTGCAAAACAGAGCCCTCCAAGTTTCCTTTCCCCACTAAGGTAAAGCATTACACCACTGCCTGTGTTTACAGTTGGATTGGAATGATTATTAGAAAGTAACACGGCTCAGTTTTTACTTATTTACCTATAGCACTAACTGACCTTTCACAACATTCATCCCACCCAGAGCGGAGCCTGGTTCATATTTGTATCTTGTATCTGTTTATTAATCTTATAGAAGTCATTCTGCTCAGTTAGTATTACTGGTTTTTCACTTTATTCTGCTGTGGGTTTATGAAACTAATCTGTAATATTTCTTTTACCCATAGGACCCTCACCCATTTCCCAGTGGGCACAGTAAGTATCGCACACATTCCAATATAAAAACAACATACATTGCACGCGAAGCTAGATGGAAAGAAATGGAGAACATGTGGAAATACTCCAAAACAAACGTTGATTGATCAGAAACTTACAGCAGCTTGTCAAAAGGATTTAAGTCCGTAGGTCTCTTTAACACTATTGATGTGGTTTGAAGTTGTGAAGGAACTAAATTTGAGCAGCCAAATTAGAGTCCTTAAATGGGTTGGCTTTGACTCAGAGTTTATACCTAATCAGATTGATTCAAGTTTTAAAAACTGGTCACATAAAGGGATACCAGTACATTGCAAGATACTGGATGAAAAGAATGCACCAAGTTTTCAAACACTGCAAAAAAAAAAAAGACTTGGAAAAAACTGATTTTTTTTTTTTTAAGTATTTACAATTACGACATCTCTCCTCAGACATACTGAAAATGTGTGTTTCGGAGGCCAATGAGATAATTCAACTAGTTTTACAAGCTTACTCTAAGCAATGTAAATCTACTATTTCTAAATTCTATCAAGGCCTGTTGAAAGGCAAAGGAGACACAAGAGGTTATATTAAAAAAAGAAGGCCGAAAGAATTGAATACGGTTATATATCATGTGAACAATGGGACAATACGTGTGAATCTGCAACTTCAGCCTCTTCAGCCTACTGGCGAACATGTAGTTGGAAAAATTTAGTATGGTTCTTTCTAACACCAAAACAACAGTTTTGTAGAAACTTTAATGCTTCTACCTGCTGGAGGGTTTGCCAGGACACAGAGGCAAACCACACCCACATTTTTTGGTCCTGTATGAAAACTGCAACTTTTTGGAAAGATGTTAGAATAAAAATAGAACAGATTTTGGGTTTTAAATTACAGCATTCCATTTGGTCACTGTTGTTAGGAGATCTTCCTGATGATTTGACAATAAGTGATAAATACCTTCTAAAAATCTTTGGTGCTGCAGCAAAAAAAACAATCACTTGTAAATGGCTTTAACTTGATCCACTAGTGGTGCAGGACTGGTTGAAAATTGTTGATGAAATTCACAAAATGGAGAGATTAAAATTTATGCTGAGGCCCAGAAGCTGAACTTTACATAAGAGGATGGGGCAAATGGATTAGTTTCTTTAAATACAATTAATGTGTGGTTTGTCTCATAGTCCTGTGAAATGCTATGTAAATGGCTGCTCTAAAAATGAAATTAATTAGGTAACTTGATTGCTATTTCATAACTGTAACTTTAATTGTCATTACTATTAGATTGTGACTATCTGTTACCAATTGTTGTTTATGTTCTGTATGACAAAATGATAAATGGCTAATAAAAGCTAAGTGTAAAGACAAAACAACATATACGTTTATATATTTGTGTTAATCGTCTTATTTATCTACCTCAGAGCGCGGCAGTTCTTCCAAAAGCTCCAGCAGCCACCCCAAAACCTGTGATGACCAGCCCACGTGAGTCTTTTAACCCTTTCCCTAATTTTTTTTATTTCAATGAAATATTAATATAAATATTTGTGAAACCTTGTCATGCTAGGGCACAGTACCTTAGGCTTTGTTCAAACTCAAGGCAAATCAGATTTGTTTATCAAATCAGATCTTTAACACAGTCTGTCCACACTGTTATTTGCAAGAGATCAGATTAGATTTGTGTTTCCAGACATGACCAACCCTTCTGCACTGTGATATCAGTAGGTGAACTGATGACACTGATAAATTGTCATGCATTGGTATGGTTCAAATTAATCTAGATACAATATGGATATAAATCAGATTTGTACTGATGGTCTGAACAAAGCGTTTGGTAGACTCATGATTTCCATATTCCCAAAATGATACTGGGATAAACCAACATTAACATTTGATTTTATTACTTTCCTGGGCCAGTAGGCTGGAAGATGACCTGAAGCTAAGCAGCAGTGAGGACAGTGATGGAGAACAGGACTCAGCGAAAAACACCTCAAGAAATACATCAGCAAGGTAAATTTAGCTTTAAACCCACCCGATCAGAATGTGAGACAAAAGCAATGTTAAGTGTTTTATTTGTTATGTTAGTATGGATCTTTATTAAAAGAACTCTCTCTTTTTTTCCATGTTGTTTCTTCTGTTCCTTCTCTATAGTGCTTTGTCAGTTGCAAATTACAGCTTTGTAATTATAAATGTTGATTAGATTTCGCAGTTTATGGGTATGATGACAGAAATATATTTAGGTGATTATCAGATAATTATGATCTTACATGGTCATGTTTGTTGTTTGTTTTTGTTTTTGAATCATTAAGAAATACTGCAGATTTCAGAAATAACACTGTTTTACTATATGTTGAACAGTAATAACAGTGAAGGAGCGGAGCAATCGAGAGATGACTCCAGCAGCCACAGCGGATCAGAAAGCAGCTCAGGCTCAGACAGCGAGAGTGAAAGCAGCACGACAGATAGTGAAGGCAATGAGCACCCGCGACCTGCTTCACCCGAAGTAATGACTTAACAGTAGCTTTTCACATGTAGAGTATAATGCTGTTTTAGGTCATACATGTTGATTTATAATAACTTGTGTCCCTGCTTCCTTTCAGCCTGAACAACCCATGGCCAACAAGTGGCAGCTTGACAACTGGTTCAAAAAGGCTAAACAGTTCTCCCCAGCATCTCCTGTGGACAACAATAATGTTCCAACTAAATGCAAGAAGGAGGGCCGAGACAACAGCTCAGGACGTGGCTACAGCAGCCAGGGAGGGGGGTCAAAAGACTCATCAGCCCCTGCCCCAAGCAGGGACTTGAGGGCAGCACAAAAAGGTGCGGAGAGTGGACGTGGTCGGCAAAAGTCCCCTGCTCAAAGTGAGGGTGGGACTAGTAGTCGTAAGGCTGTTGGTAAAAAACAGCCGAAAAAGGCTGAGAAACCACTAGTGGTGGAGGAACCCAAGGGAGGTCTGAGAGTGGAGACCGAACCAGTTCCAGAGATCCCTCCTCACCGGGCTAAAGCTGCTACCAAGGGTTCCCGCAAACCAAACCTCAAAAAAGAACCCAAATCCTCCCCAAGGCCTACTGCGACCACCGTTAGCAGTACCACAGACAAACGGAAAGCCAAGGCGCCAACCAAGACTCAGACTCAGAAGTCTCGTGAATTTGTCACAGACTCTTCATCATCGGACTCTGAGGGGAACGAGAGCATCCCCTCGTCGTCACAGACACCCAAGTACACGGAGAGCATCAGGACGCCGGTGTGTGTGTTTTCTCCAATGGAAGAAAAGGAGCTATTGTCTCCTCTGAGTGACCCTGAAGAACGGTATCCTGCCAGGCCGCCTCAGCAGCAGGTCCTACTTGTGAAGATAGGTTAGTCCAAAATGCTCATAAGTGGGAAAAATCCAAACTCCAGCTGTAATTTGGGTTTTATTGCTGTCTTGTATGACTGCACCCTGATGAAGCGTTTCTTTATTTTGTCCTGCATTAAACTGTACCCTTCCATTTTCTTTTCCATTCACTTCAGATCTCAGCCTCTTGTCCAGAATCCCAGGGCGACCCTACAAGGAGCCTGTCGAGATTAAAGTGGAGAGGGATGACTCTCTTGACAGGGACAGCAAAGACTTCACCAAGCAGAGCTCTGAGAAGAGCTCCAGCAAGGGCAAAAGGAAACACAAGGTACTTCATCGATCATTTCAGTCATTTCTCTGCTCTTTTGTGGCCTTTTCAGTTTAATACATTCTACTTTATTGTGCTCTTGAAGGGAAGCGGTGGTGATGCAACACTTTTAGTAGCTATGTTTCTTTAACTGTCAAGTGATTTTTGAAGTGAACTCCTGCAGTGTTGAGGACATCTTTTTGAACTTTGCCATTTCCATAATCTATTCCTAATGCAATACAGGGTGTCCATAAAGTCTCTTTACAATTTAACAAATCTATTATTAAAGCAAGTGAATAGACAAGTCTGTGAAAAATATTACAAAATGAAAAGTAGATATTGAAGTTTTTTGGGGTTTTTGCCTCATTTAATTAACCTCTATATGGACACCTTTAGTTGTACAAAGCGCATCCAGATTACACTGGATTTGTTTCCATGTTGTCTGTATCATAGCCTCATCAATGGTGTCAGTGGCATCAGTGATGTTTTGCTTCAGGTAGTTGATGTCCCGTATCTTTGTTCGATACATGATATCTTTAACATAACCCCATAGAAAGAAATCCAGGGCAGTGATACCTGGTGAAGGAGGAGGCCAGGGAATTGGGCCATCTCTTCCAATCCACCGTTCTGAAAATGTTTGATTTAGGAGCCCACCAACATGCAGTTCTCCAATGTGGTGGTGCACCATCTACCTAGAAAATGACAGCTGGTTGAAGGTCATCCAGTTGTTGTGGTGACACACATTCAGTCAAAACTTTGAAGCAAACATTTGTACTAATTGATCTCTCGTTGAAGAAAAATGGACCAATAATTCAGTTACACATGATCCCACCATGTGATTAAAAACTGAGTACATAGAACGAATCTGATTAACATCTCTCATCAATTGCTCCTGTACACTTTGTGTACACCCTTTACTTCAATATTCTACCATCTCTCTGGAACAGGACTAAAGGTTTTCTGGGTTATTTGGCTGGTTCTTTAAACAATTACACTATCCTCACGACAGATTGCAGGCTCAGTGCCTTAGCAAAACAGTGTCAGAAGAGAAATTTGGTGGAATACTGGAGCATAAGAATGTGTGTTTTAATATTAAAATGTTGTTAAAAGGTGGTTATAAAACAGTCCTTACAAAATAATATTCCACAAAGATGTTTCTTTTCCAAAATGTAGCATTCTTTGTATGGAGATTGTTGTTTCATCTAGCTAGGATGTCTTTTCAAACTATGTGCAGATTGCGCAAGAAAATAGACAGCCCATCCTGCCCCTGGGGGAATGATAGTCACATAGACTGATATCCTATGTGTCATATCGGTTTTGTTCCATGATGCACCTTCTCACCTCATAATCATTACTGTTTTGCACTATCTCTGCTATCCTAAGTAGATTTCTATATCTTTTATATTCTGTTACACTTTATCTTTTTATGATTTATTTATTCTAATTCTCATTTTACATCTTTTTTAAAAT
>JAPTYQ010000007.1:6848220-6860578 GCA_029814465.1 Ostorhinchus cyanosoma | reverse complement strand
TATCTTTTATATTCTGTTACACTTTATCTTTTTATGATTTATTTATTCTAATTCTCATTTTACATCTTTTTTAAAATTGTAAGGCATTGAATAGCACGATGAGAGAGAATTGTTACCTCAGTTCTCTGTATGTCCCGTGCATCTAATTAATTGACTTTGAAAAATCTTTGAATCTCTACATCCCCTATAGATACGATGTTTCACCAAATAATAGCTTTGTTTTTTTCTTTTATCTCCACAAGTAACCTGCAACCACATTTCCAGTTGAACAGAAAAATGCCTGTTTGTCAAAAATGAGTTGATGACAAATTAAAATTCTGTGTTTCAGACCGATGACGAAGGTACTAAACAAGAGAGCAAGCGATGCAAGCTGGAGGATAAGTCTCTGTCTCATCATAAAAACAGCAAAGAGTGAGAATCCTTCCTTGTGTAACTGATTATCACCCGTAGAAAATCCCATGTATTCCATTTTTATGATTTGCCGAAAAAATAACCCTGTGACTTGTAATGAGTGTCAGTAAAAGCATGAAAAGTGTCTGATGATATTTTTGTGGGTACTTGTTTGTCAAAGAGCTTCTACTGAAAGTTATCATCTAAACTGTAACTGAATTTTCCATTTCTCTCCCTCTCCAGGTCCAAGAGATCTTTGGAAAAGAAAGAAGAGCCTGTTCCGTCACCCTCCATATCTGGTCCTCAGCGGACCCCCAAAGCGGAGCATCCGAGTCGGAAGAGGACAGTGAGCCAGTCCTCCACCTCTTTGTCCAGTGGGACGGGGAGTGTAAAGGAGGGAAGCCACAGCACCAAGGGCAGTTCCACCTCCAAACACAGGAAAGGAGAGGACAAGGGCCGAAGCACTCGCGAAAGCAAGGTGAGTGAAGAGTAACCTTATCTCAGGGCATTTGCTGTCTGTGTGAATTCCTGGCAACAAGCATTGCGGATACTGCGATAGTCTGAGCACACTCTTTCATCATATTTGCCATCTGTGCAATGTGGTTCTCCAGGGGAGCTTAAATCACAGAGCAAGTAAAAAACAGTATGATCAACATGGTGCTGCTGCTATGGGAAGAAAGGAAAGTCAGAGCTCAAGAATGTTGGTTGTGGAGTAGTAATGTATGCCTTGTGTATTTATATTGTGTCCAGCTTGTCTCTCTTTTGTTTTCCATACCCAGTACCCAAAACATTTCTCCCAGACTCCTTCACCTTTTCCTCCATTTTTATCGCTTTCACTTCAAACACCAGCCTCCTTCTTTCCATGAAACTTTATTCCCTCTCGCTTGCCGTCTCTGCAGGAGAAATCCTCAAAAGGCTGTGATAACCAGCTGGCTGTGCCTCCGCTCTCCACAGACGGCTCCAAGTCTCAGAGATCCAAGCTGGTGTTTGAGGACAGGTAAGAGGAGCTCTTTCCACCGTGGATAAGTCTCAGTGGGATATGTCGAAAGAACTGCCGTGGGGATCTAGGGTTACCTTTGATGCATAAAGCTGTTGGAGGTTTGCAAGGTCATGAATAGATGTGCCAGCATGCAAGAGAGATGATGTAAATTTCCATTTTAAAGGCACACCATTGGAAGTCATTGTCCTTTTCACTCTACAATAAAGAAGCCATGTAGTCTCACCTGTTATTTTAGTTTTTGAGGTTGATTCAACACACAAACATCTTATTCTGTTAATGAAGAACAGCTAACAATAGTGCTCAGTAATGTTTTTATCAGTATTTTTAAGTTTTTCAAATCAATCAATCAAATTTTATTTATATAGTGCCACATCATAACAAAAGTTATCTCATGACACTTTACATTTAGAGTTAGACTAAACCAGACTCTTAAACCAATTCACAGAAACCCAACACAATCCTCCAGGAGTAAACAGTTGGTCACAGTGGAAGGGAAAACTTCCTTTTAACAGGCAGAAACCTAGAGCAGACCCCAACTCTGGAGATTGGCCGTTAGATTTTGACCAGCTGGGGTTAAAGAGAATGGGTTAAAAGAAGAGAGTGATTTGGAGAGGGAGGAAATAGGGGGAGACACACAGCTGCACAGCAAACTGATCAACTGTTTAAAACTACAACTGCTGTTGCTAGTTTAACTACCAGTAACTAGTACAAATACCCAGAACTGCTAATACTACTACTCCAAATACAAGTACTAACTGGATATACTACTACTGCAGCTGTTAATACCAATAATAGAAACCTCTACCATCCATGTCACTATATGAGAAACACGATCACACCTGTATGGATGAATGAATAATGACGATGAAGGCAGGAGAGAAGCAGGACACAGCAGCAGGTCCAGAGATGATCCAGGGAAAACCTGAGAGGATGTAAAGCACAGAGACTCCAGGGAAGAAGTCTCTGTGCTTTATGCTTTGAGTGTTTGCGCATAGAGGAAACTGTGGATAAACTACGTCATTGTTTCTAGTCATGTTGTTTGTAATAGGACACAGAAAATCAGTGATGTTTTCATTGATTCAGAAAAGTAAGTATTTGTGTTTTTACGATTTCTTTCAGAGTTCATTCAGCAGATCACTACTTACAAGAGGCCAAGAAACTTAAACACAATGCAGATGCACTGGTAAGAGCCAAACCCTAAATACTACAACTTCATTACCTACATTTGAAACAGACTTTAGTTTACGGTTTTATGCAAATAAACGATAACGGGAGAGGAACAAATAATTTTAAGGTTGTCCTTGTGAAATATTGTAATAAAACACTGACGGTGCAAACCTGTTGTGAAATGTTCAAATGTTTTTATGTTCCTGTTCTTTTACAGCTGGATCGTTTTGAGAAGGCAGTGTATTACCTTGACGCTGTGGTGTCTTTTATTGAATGTGGTAATGCTCTGGAGAAGAGTGCTCAAGAGGCAAAATCTCCGTTCCCTATGTACGCTGAAACTGTGGAGCTTATCAAGTAAGGATAGGTTTAATTAACCAAATCACTGCCACACACCCTTTATCTTTAAAGTATGACTAGTGGTTTAATATTCTGTTCGTCTCCCCTTCACCATCAGATACACTATGAAGTTAAAAAGCTACATGGCCCCAGATGCTACTTCAGCAGACAAGAGGCTGGCTGTGCTCTGGTGAGTATGTCTGACATCTAGAAATGGACTGTTTTAACTGTATGTTTCCTCCTGACCCTTAGCTTTGAGCAGTAAAATCCTGCCTGTTTGACTGTGGATTTTGGTAGACCTCCCCCCTTTTTTTATTTAATCTTTTGTTAATGGCACTGCTCTCATCTTCTCAAATTGCAGGTTATTTATTTAACCTTTTCTCAACACCATTTTCTCACTTCACAGCCTTCGATGCCAGTCCCTCCTCTACCTGCGGTTGTTCAAGCTAAGGAAAGACAGTGCACTAAAATATTCCAAAACACTTACTGAACACTTAAAGGTACTTAAATCACGTTTTTATGAGCATGCCTTTAAAAGTGATGGAGCCCACTGTGATTTCCATGACTTTAGTTTTCATGAATGTGTACCTCTCTTGCACTCTTTGTACATAATGTTCTTCCCTTTTATTTTATTTGACAGAATTCTCTGAGTAACACCCAGGCTCCCTCTCCTGGAATGGGAAAGTAAGTCATGTTGTTCTTTGCTTTCCACAGAATAAATGAACTGAAATGGAAACATCTGTTCCTTATACATGTAGATCGTCAAGAAACAAATCAGTTAGAACATTTAACTGTTGAGTCACGCTGGTCAGTAGTTGCATGACTTTTGGTATCCGTAATAATTTATTATTACAGCGTTCGGTGGGGGAGTGGGGGTGTTTAGAATAACCCCGTCCCATTGTGTTGAGTGTGTGTTAAAATGCATGTCGTTTTCCGTTCGCCGTTGCAGTAAAGCAGCGGGCATGCCCTCTCCAGTGTCTCCCAAACTGTCTCCGGGCACCGCCGGCGGATACTCGGCGGTCAGCAGCAGTAGCAGCGGCAGCTCTTCAGTGACCATACCCCAGCGTATTCACCAGATGGCGGCCAGTTATGTCCAGGTCACCTCCAACTTCCTGTACGCTACAGAGGTCTGGGACCAGGCAGAGCAACTATCCAAGGAGCAGAAAGGTGCACATGGAAATGGCATTTGATTTGTTGGCAAATATACATTTACCACCAAACTTTCTAATGAAGGGGTGTCAAAGTCATTTTAGTTCAGGAGCCACATTCAGCCCATTATGATCTGAAGTGGGCCAGACCAGTGTAATAACAGTAGAAACAATTACAATTACATTACGAAAATGTTGACCTCTACCAAGTTTCCTTAAAAATGTGAATAACAACCTGAAATACCTTTAAAAAAGTAAATTCAATTTTAACAATATTCTGCCTCAGTTTTACATTTGCACATGTACATTACAGCTTACAAATCTACAAATACACAAAATAGTAACATGCAGAATATTGTTAAAATTGCACTTACATTTCAGGTTGTTCATATTTGTTCTGGTTATTCACATTTTTTGTGAAAGGATAGTTTGTAGATGTAAACATTTTCATGTAAATGTACTTTTTTTTTCTACACTAAAAAATGTGTTGCTATTATGATAGTATTTTATTGGTATGATCCACCTTAGATCATATTGGTCTGAATGTGGAACCTGAACTAAAATGTTTTTAACATCCTTGGTTGTTTATATCTTCAGTGTAATTTTGGCCCTGAGCCATATGTTTGACACCTTCACGAGTGAATTGTCTGTATGAGTTTATAGGAAGTGGACATGCTTTCAGTGGTGAAGTAGTAGAATACATGTTTTTAGAGGTCACACAGCACACGGTTTCCTAAAAATCAATACATTACTTGCTTTTAAGTCTGGATTATTTGCTGAATCTGAATTGTAAAAGATATCACTCAATATGTTCTGATTTAAAACAACAAAAGTATCTACAATTGGTAGTTAAATTACATGTTCACCTGAACAGTAAACTTATATTGATGGTATTTAATGTTTTTTACCCATTTCACACTGTGAAAGTAGAGGGTAAGAGCTGCCTCCATTTAGTGCAGGTTTTGTTTGAAGAGGATTAACAGCAAAGTAACAAATGCACTTCAGTAACACTTCAGAGTGAAAACAAAATGTTCGACTGCAGAGCTGTAGATTCATCTTTTTGTCAGCTGGTTTTCTCTCTAATTTGATGCTTCGGAAAATATAATGTCAAGGAAAAATTGGGTGTTGATCTTCTCTGACAGACAGAATGTCGCACTGCTTTTGTGTTTCCATAAATTCACGGCTTACAGCAAGTGTTGGCAGGTGTTCACACTGATTCCTGGGTTCAGGCCACGTTTGGTAACGATGTTATGTGAATGACACTTTAATTCACACTGTTGCATGTAATGATAATGCAAGACAATATTACTGTAACCCAGAGTATTTAAGATGCAGATTTCACATGGAGTAATCTGTTACAAATTACATTTAAGGGTATGTGTTCTGTGATCTACAGTGAAATACTGACATAGTGAGAATATAATACTGCACCCTGAACATCTCCTGTCCACCAACATCATAAAGAAGTCCAGGGCGGCAGCAGCATTACCACAGTTAATTATACTAACCAGACATTTTAAAACACACAGACTTGATTGTAAACTTAATCAGCTGTGCAATTTAAACTCTTAACATGGTGAGTAAGTAATTATTGTCCAAAGAAGGATGGAAGTCTGTGAATCAATGTAATATTGCGGGGGATTTGGACAGTTTGTTGAGCAGCACAGGGAACTTGAAGGTGTAACTTCAGGCACTAGGACAGTGGTGTCAAACATATGGCACCGGGGCCAAAACCAGCCCATCAAAGGGTCCAATCCAGCCTGTTGGATGAATTTGTGAAATGCAAAATTTACACTGAAGATATTAACAATGAATCCTTTTAGTTCAGGGGCCGCATAAAGCCCTACTTTGATCTTGAGTGGGTTAGACTAGTGAAATACTATCATTATAACCTAGAAATAATGACAACTCTAAATCAAAAAATGAAATTACATAAAAATATGTAAATTTACAAACTGTCCCTTCACAACCAATGTGAATAACCTGAACAAATATAAACAACCAGAAATGTCTTAAGTGTAAGTTGACCAATATTCTGCCTGTTACTAAATGTTTTGTATATTTGTAGATGCAGTGGGTTCTGTAAGTTGTAATGTTCATGTTTAAATGAAAAGCTGAGGCATAAAACTGTTAAAATTGCACTTATTTTTCTTAATACATTTCAGGTTGTTCATGTTGTTCACATTTTTAAGGAAAATTTATAGACGTAAAGATTTTCATGATGTAATTTTACTTTTTTCACTGTTAGTATTTTACTGGTCCAGTCCACTTCAGATCATATTAGGCTGAATGTGGAACCTGAATTAAAATGAGTTTGACACCCCTGCACTACGAAATAGTATTTAGACAAGTTCATATCGCACACGTTACTAAGTCTATCATAGATGAAAGTCTCATGTTATTTTTTCCACCATTAACTCCCCACAGTCTCGTTGTATCTGTACTGACTGTTCTCTCCTGCTGCGTTTTTTCCTCAGACTTTTTCTTGGAGTTGGACAAGGTGATGGGTCCTCTGATCTTCAACACCAGCAGCATGACAGAACTGGTGCGTTACACGCGGCAGGGCCTCCACTGGCTGCGCCTGGACGCTAAACTCATTCCCTAGCGAGGACTTCACCCCCTGCACGCTGCTGCTGCCGCTGCTTCTTCCACACACACCCACACCTCAGCCACTTACGTTCAAGAACATGCTTCAAAAACGTGAAATACGCATGCCTCACAACACAAACACACAAACGGATGTACTGTATGCACACAGACACACCAGTCCACCTCTGGTCCTCCATGTCCACACTTGTGATGAACTCCTCAGACATATCTCCAACACTGTGTCCATTCTCTACACCAGCTTGCCAAAAACACTGAGCAATTAAGAAACATCTCACACCTTCTAGAGCACCACACAGGGAGACGCTTCGAAACTGCAGCACAGGAGTGAAAAGAGTTTATCGCCATGCTTCACACACAGACGTTCTTATGAAATCTTTGACGTGACAGAAGGCCATGTTTTTATCTATTTGGCATGGAAGCGTCGGCTGAATTATTTATTACGAATACACTAAACTGAGGGTTTGGTTTTTAGGCTACTTTGGCTTTTAACTTTTTGTTTTACTTTGTTTCACCAAAGTACCTCCCATGAACACCAAAGGTGCTTTAAAATGAAGGCTTCTCTTTATCATTTTTGTGCCTTGTATGTGAGCAACAGGAAAACAAACTATCATGTTTCATATCTGAATAATTATGTTATTTTCCCTTATTCTCTTTTTTTGCTCTCGTTATGAATTTTGTGCATTTTAACACTTGGCAGTCAATGGAAGCTGGCAACAATTATGTTTAAAGTGCAGTCTGTTTTAAATTGAATCTAAAAATCTTTGATGCTTTAGAGAAAAAAAAGAAACCATGTTAAAAATCTTGTCTCAGTCTCTAGACACTAGAGATTAATGTTGGAGCATGCCCTCCACATTTTAGAGGCTGTAGGAAGGGCTAATGTGCACAGCTCATTAATACTTTGTGACATGCATATTGATGAACCTTCACCTAAGTTATATCGATCAGTATATTAGTTTAGAACCACGTCTTCTCCTCAGAATCATGATCTTTTTAACCATACTAGCAAAGAAAATAATAGTATTTAGTTGACTCAGCTTTTGTCTGAGTGGATGCAAGGAGCCACGTGGCCTCTAGGGGCCGCCAGCAGGGCCTTCTTAGACTTCTTCACCTTGATTAAAAATTGACTATGTACCAATGTTCTCCCTAAGAGATCTGCAGCTTCTTTGAAGCTCTGGAATTCCAGTCTCTTCCTATGGAATGTTTTTACACTTCACTTACATTGTTCGCAGAAAAGTTTCCTTTAGGACGAGTCACTTCCACACAGTGTTACTTTTTTTTTTTTGTTTGTTTGTTTCTTTGATCTGTCCTCAGTTGCACAGAGTGTATTTTTCTACCAAACAGCAGGGAGGGTCTGAGTATTGAGGACTATATCCGCGTATACAATGCAGTTGTCTACATTGCAGTTTATATTCCTGGGTCTGTGTGAATTTGGGAAATACCGGCACAACAAAAGCAAAAAAGGACAGATGGATACTGTCCTTTTGAAGTAGCAAACTCATCAGTGATTCAGATTAGCAGTGTTGATTTTATAGAACAAAGAGTTTTAAATCTATGATTATATATTTCAAATAAGTATAACGTCCAATATAGATTTTATTTATATACTGTACCAAGCAGTTTTTCCTTTTTTTTTCCCCTCCTTTTCAGCCACGCGAAGGTATAACTTTTCAAAAGCGTAGAATAAAACAGGGTTGAACAGGAGTTATGAGATGCAAAGTATTTCTATATATAATTTAAAATTGTTCATCATGCTTGTATCACACAGAATTAGATAGAAAACATGTCAGGTAGTTTATATGTGGTACAGCTGCCGTGTCCTGACACAAACAATAAGGGTTGATCTAAAATGATCATTAAGCAAATGTAGATTACTGTCACACCCACACCTAAATGTTGCACTCGACAATTAGGTCAGCATTGAGCGGTTTGGTAATAATGTCCACTATATTTTAATACATACTGGAAATATTAAAGCCAAGGTCACATGGTCTTTGAAGTTGAGTAGAAAAGTGCCACAATACTAAAACAGATGTATTAGTTTATGTAACAAGAGCTTATAAAACATCAGTTTTTGTGAAATGACAACTTTCATGTTTTCAGCACAAAACAAACATCTTTACTGTTGAACCCAGACGCAACCTGTTTAGTTTTTTTGTTTTTTTTTCATTCTTTTTGTCCAGTTTTGTGTTTCTTTCCTCCAATGGCTCCCTGGCCTTTACTGTAGGAGGGGATACTGTTATTTCCTCTTGCACTTTCAAACAAAAAAAGTCAGAGGAGGTATTATTTTAATCTATGCAGGATTTTTACAAAGATCTGTTTCTGTTGGAAAATGAAATATTTTTGATTTGGGATTTCTTTCTGCCTCAGAGAAACCTGTTGAACTCAAGTGTCCAATGCCTTTAGCTTTTGCAATTTTGTGTACTGGTTTAGTATATATATAAATATATGTATATAGATCTGTTTTTATAACCAAACACCAATGGCTTGAGCCATTTTGTACTTAAAGCTGGAGGCCACTTTTCTCATAGGAATTCCTCAGTGGGTTTTTCCAGCCCAGTCAATGTCTTCATACACTGGTACACTTTGTAAGTACAGGTCCACGCCTTGTGTTCCCTACACTATCTAATAGTCAAATGTACAAATTTAGCATTAGAGTAATTTTTAACAGTTTGCTACTTACTTATTTATTTTTCTGCCCCTTTGCTTTCAGTTTTTTTTCTTTTCAATTTTGCCTTTTTAAGGAACACCATTTTATGAACTTGATGAGATGTAAATGTATTGGAGGTGTTCATGATGAGATTTCATTGTAAAGTAGTAATTAATATTAATTCTAACTTGAAAGAATCCAGGGTAAGATGAGTTTTTTGACATTCAGTAGGAAGATGTTAACACTTGCATGTTTCTATTTAAATACAAATGTATAAATTGTAAATATAACATTTCTTTAAGGGTGAATTTCTACTACAGGTTGACATTTTTATTGAAATTACAAATGCTGTAAATACATTTGTGAGATACTTTATGCACATTTTTTTCCTCTCTCTTTCCTCTGTGGGCTTTTGTGTTCCTCTTCCAAGCTGTTACAGATGACATCCCAATCTGTAAACACTGTAAATCAAAATTGATTTTCCAGTCTCTCTGTTAATGTGCTTGTATGTTCTGTCTTCTGCTTCACTGTCTCAGTATCACAGTCGCCACATAATCAATGTCTCTAGATGCAAGTGCAAATATTTTCTTCTCTGTATTTGATATGGAGGCGTGTACTTTTCATGAAATGTATATTGTCGATCTCATGGGATGGATGGATGGATGTGGACGTTGGCGTGTACAGTCTGTTATGTAAAACCACGTCTGTTCCTTCTTCATGAGAAAGATGTATTTACTGTGTCCCTTTTTGAACAATTGGTCCAACATGTCTTTTGAAACAGAGGTATTTCTCTACATGTCATAAACAGCTGTAGCAGTTTATACAGTATGTTGTATAACATCTTTTTTCTTAAAGTTGTCTCACAAGTGAGACCAGCAGCATACACTATGTACAATAGTCTAAATTGGATTAGTTTTAAGAGAACTGATGATAGAGATACTATATATGATGGATGCAATATGATAAAAAGGTACTCATTGAGTTTGGTCTTCAAACTTAGGTTATGTAATTTAAAAGCATTCTTGTGAAGTGAGTATTAATTGTGACTAATGAGAGTCTGTCCTGAATATTCTTTGTATTTTGCCGTATTGAGAATAAAATATATATGGATATGTTTATTGGTTTGTGTTCTTTTTAGTAGCACAGTATTATTCCTGATAAAGTAGTAGTATTGCCACACTGAGGATGAAAACATCAATATGTTTCAACAATGAACTTGTATTATTCCAAGGAAAAAAGCCTTACCCTCCTGAGACCCAGCAATGCATTTCTGTCTTGTGTAGGGTACATGATTTTCACAGCTTTTACTTCAAAAATAGATAAGGACGTTCCATAAAAAATGTGTCGGAAGAAACTGTTGCATCATGTTTCTAATCAACATAATTATTCAATCTAAGAGAAGAAAGTTTATTTTCCTGGTTCTTTGGAGGATTTGAGGGAAAATATAAGTTGTCACCGAGAAAAATTGTGGTCTTATGAGAAAAAGGCTCAGTGTCAGAGTTTAATTCCCAGCTGAGGCAAACAACAGTCTGAATCCAGCAGCTGCAGTTTGTATTTGACCACAGATGTTATTTCCTCACTGTTTTCTTTACACTATACGATGTCTTTGTATTATGAAGTTTCACCGAGATAAAATTAAACCATAAAGATCCAAACATCCACCATCTACCAAAACCATCTACTGACATGAAATATTTTATCCGGTTGATCCACTAATACATGTAAATATCTGGTTTAAATATATACAAGATATGACCCATTTGGACGTTCAGAGTCTCTGTAGTGAACGTGGAAACACTCATCTTCTACAACATTGATTCACCAATAAAACCCATAGAGTTGGATCAATGACAGTGGATGGAGACACTGGGTTTATGTTCAGTTAATAATAGTTTGTTGAAAAAGTCACTTTTTCTCCAGTTTTCTCTATTTCTGATATAATGATCAGCATCTTTAAGCTTTAATGAACATCTTCATGATCAGTGAATTAAATGTTGGAAAATACCTGATCTTCACTGAATAACACAAAATACAGAGGAAAATATTACAATAAAATGAGATAAACCACTTAAAGATGGTTAAATATAGCAAAAAAAATTATCTGGGAACTGACTCAGATGTCACACTGGGTTCTTTTGTGTTAGGACTTCTTGTATTGTGGATATTTTCTTGAACTGGTAAATGTTCTTAGTGTTTTTTTTAAAATCCACAGTATTGGTCTATTATACTGCTTTCTATCTAAATTATATGTGCAAACAATACAATTAATGCCACATGTTTTGGAATAAATGTTTAGTCTGTGAATCCAAAATGGCTGTATAATGACTTGTTAAAGATGACAGGACAAAAAACTGCCTACTCACAGATGTCAGACATAGAGGAAAGAAAAACACAGTGATGATGTTTGAGATTCCCTTCTCACATTGGGTTTATATTTAGTCTTGCCCTGCGGTGACAGCGTTGTCATGGTTGAGCAGTACATTAGACATAACTGCCTCCAACAGGTTGAGCCTGAGTTGCAGATTTCAGTGCTTAAATTGCCACCATGTGGTCATGAGTTGCTATGTTCCTGGCTGCTGTCACATCAGTTTCAACACTTCTGAATTGGGATTTATTATTATAGTCGTTATAGTAAATGACAGCAGTTGCAGTTTCGCTGACAATTTAATATTACAGAGGGAGGGAAGGGGGGGAATATCAGAGATGTGTGTTTTAATTCTGAAGGTTTTATAGATTAAGACCAGTGTGTATATCAATCTATGCTATCCATTATATTTTAGGAAATGTAATGTTAATTTCCAAATAAAGTATAATAGATGAAATGTAAATCTAGGCTCAAGTAAGAATGTCTAATGTTTGTCTGATTGTATTATGCAGTTGTCCTAACTAAACACTGTGAAGCAGCGTTTAGCTGTTATGCTGCACCATCTGTATCTTTTAGTTATTTAATAAATTATTTGCCATATAATTTTCATTTATTAGAATTTGTTGTACCATCTGCACTGTCTTATTATTACATAACCTATTTTAGTATTTCAAGCTTTGATTTTTTTCATCACT
>JAPTYQ010000007.1:6817588-6834793 GCA_029814465.1 Ostorhinchus cyanosoma | reverse complement strand
TGTTTCAATAAAAGTCTGTGGCAGCTAGGTCTTTTGGTATCAAATCACTTTAAGGCACCTATTCATTTAATTTGCCTCTGAGCTGCAGTCCATGCCCTTTGAAATAAACACTGATCTCCTAAAAAGTCCCCTCCAGGATGTAACAACAGATTAGATCCTTCCATTGGATAATTACTGCAGTTATTAATATATTCAGTGTCTTTAAGCCTAACTGATGCAGTGAGTAGCTTCTGTTTCCTTTAACAACCACCAGTTTGCTGCTTATTGGACTGTGTTTCAATGCAAAAATGTCATGTGGTCTGATGAGTCCAGGTTGACTCAGTCCCAGAGTCATGAGTGCATCAGAGTGAGAAAAGAGGCAGTTGAAGAGATTACCCATCATGCCTAGTACCTATAGCTCTTGTCTGTGGGGGCAGTGGTATGGTCTGGGGTTACTTCAGATGGTCAGGTCTAGGTTCTATAACATTGTGTCCATAAAATGAAGTCAGCTGAGCCTGAATATACTGAATAACCAGGTCTGAACATCAGTGGACTTTTTTTTTTTTTAATACACTGATGACACCGACATGGCCTGAACAGTGTGTACACCCCCCTCTGACAGGTGTGCTATGGTAGCTCTAGGGTGGTTGGATTTCCTGTTGGTTTGGATAAATGAAATGTGAGTTTTCTTTCAGATCTTTTGCTTCTATAGCTTCTATTATTGTCTGTTGTCCAAAAGTGTCTATTCACCGACTGTAATTGCCTCATACGATGGGGGTCTAGGGGAGGCCAAGAGAGGAATGCAGTTGTACTGGAGCTCAGCAGGTCATTTTGTACTGTAATCTGACTTCTCCAGGGGGTGGAATGATTACAGAAGGGGAAAACACCCAAGGATAATTATGTGGTCTGACTGACTCAAAATGAACAGGATAACTTGTTGATGTGGAGACTTAGGATTTGTGTGGCTGCAGGAGAATGAAGATAAGGTTTGTGTGATTTCCTTTGAAAAGATTATTGGGAGTGATGATAAACCTAAGGCTTTAGTTATGGACCATTCTTTGGTTGCAGTTTATCAGACATCTTAACATGTTGAGAATTTTTTTTTTTTTTTTAAATATGGAGATTGTTTCATTTTTAAACATATGCAACAAACAAATCATGATATTTTGGTTGTTTTTTTTATGTTTTTGCAGAATCACCTGGCCCTTCTTCCCTTAGGCCTACATATTCTGTTTTGAGCAGAATTAAATATCTAATGTTAGCTTATTATGTAAGAGTTTGAAACTAACCCTTCGAACTCTTGGTTTAACAAAATAACTTGGTATGAATTTAAACTACACCCAAACCTGTTTCTTTGTCTAGAGTTGGCACACAATGAATTGAATAGTGTTCAAATTATTGCAGATTTTTATGATATTCTTGATCCTTCATGATAGAAAGTATCCTATAAAAACAGAATAATTATTTTCAGAAATCCAATAGCTTTTTTTATGTAGCTTCACATGGTTTTTGTTGCTCTGATCTTCATTTTTGCAGTCGGACACTTTGTTTATTCTACCAGAAAGTCTAAGTGGACTCTTCTCTTATCAGTATATTCCTTTTCCTTCTGCACTGGGTAACAGATGGATTACTGTACAAATTAAGATCAGGTATATTGGCTGGACCATAATCAAGTGATAAAGGCTGACTACAGACTGCAACATCCTTGCTTCAGTTCCAGTTCTTAATGGCTTTTGTTGCGTGTCACTTTTGCTTTTTTTTTAAAGTTTTAATGTCATCAGAACCGGCTCAACAATCCTACAAAGACAAGTAATGTAATCCAGATCATGAGAACTGATGCAGTTGCATAATTACTGCATGACATCCAAAAATGCCACATGGATGAGATGAACAAATAGTGTTACATAATCAGTCGGAAATGTAAATCTTCTAATTCAATTTGCATATTTTGCCTTAAGCTGCGATCTTTGTGCTGTGTGTAATAACCACTTTGCCTGCTGTTCCTGCTGCTTATCATGCACATTCCTTTCCCATGTGCCTCTACCAAGTGGCCAAATCAGCCAAATTATTGGTGATAAGAAGCTGAGGGTCAGAGTGCCAGGCCACCATAAAGAGTCAGGTGTTTGGCTTGCATCTGATACCGCTATGCTGATCAACAGGAAATAGTAGAGTTTTTATGGGTTTTATATTGTTCCAAGTGGAAAATCATCCCTCAAATTCAGCTGTGAAGTTTAGTTGCCTTCTCAATAACTTTCTTTACCTGCAAAATGCTGTAAGGAAAGCTTTGTGCAGAGAACTAATATCAAAATGACTATTGTTTGGATTTAAATGCATGGAAGATCTATAGGCTAGGTGCTTCATGATACAAATTATTGACTATGCTTCATAACTATAAAAAAAAACAACTATAATAGATAATTTATCTTGTAAGTAATGAAAATTTAACAGGACAAATTCTTAAGGATGAATGATTCCAAAGTTACAACAGTGCAGTTAATGCATTACTTATACATCCTAACTGTAGCCCTTTGAGGCTTAGGATCAGAACAATAGTCACTGTAATTTGTGAAAACCAGGACAAAAAGCCTGGTCTTGCTGACTGGCCTCCAAGCCATGTAAGATGTATAATAAGTCCATTAACAGCTTTTGCAATGGGTTTTACTGGTATTAATACATTCCATGAGTCCCACACTGAATACTCTATAGAGGCAAATGCACAGCAGCTTGTTCCAGGCTTTTTCTCATCCCTACATGTCCAGTAAAGTCAGCCTCTCTGTGGGAGGTCTTTTCCTCAGGTGCTCTGTCAGCTAGTGCCCTTGCTCTGACAGCACCAGCTCAGGGGCCACTGTGGGTGAATTCCTGCGTCTGTTATGCGTGCATGGTCAGCTGGTCAGCGAACAGGGCATTATGTAACGGGGTAGTGATGGTTACTGCAGCCTGGCAGCGCAGAGACAACTATAGGCAAGAAGTGACACAGGATGAGCTAACTGAGAGAGACACTCGGCTGACGAAGTCCCTTTGTGCTCCCTGGTACAGAGTGAACAGTATAGACTCAGTACATGTTTGCACCATTGACTTAGAATACCAAAGAAGTTCTGCATGCCGTGTAAATTACCCTATTGAATATTCAGCCAAACTGGTGCCTCATGAAAAACAGTTTGGTATGTCTGCTCATTTCACTCATAAGCCCTTAAGTACTTAATAAATATACGATAACTTGGAATTGGCATATTGATACTCTGTACTAGAGCTGCACGATATATCGTTTGAGCATTGTTATCGCAATGTGCGTGTGCGCAATTGCCACGTCGCAGCTCCTGAGATGTTGGAGGCAAATTACTCCAACCTGTTTTCAACTAATTTCAAGGGTACCTGACACACTCTGCGCGCAGCGATCCACCAGTCACATTCATTCTTAATCAGTTTTCTGAAGCAGACCACGCCCCTGCACATGGAGTGAGTCACTGGTAACAGCGCAGCGTTTCCACTGGTTAGGTTTTACCATGGTGTGGCTCCATGTCCTTCCCCCTTAAATCAAAATTAACGAAGCTTCAGGAGGTAGGGCAAAGATAAATGAGGGATAAGTTTCACTTTCACTTCCATGGGCGGAACAGAATGGACCGCACTGCTCTGTACCTCCATAGTATTAGAATTCGGATGGAAACCAGTCGACCCCCCTTTTTTATACTTCTATTCCAATGAATATTAGAAGGAAATGTGATTTTTTTCCTACCCCATTATATTTGAGTTACTTGTTACTTCTCACATGAAGATTTTCTTTCAGTGGAAAGAATATAAGCTTTTTAAAAAAAAATTTATATTAAACATTATTAATGATTAAAATAGGAGATTCCAATCCTTTTAGCCTCTATATTTTTTCATTGTGTGTATCCACATTTTATTTAGGTTATTACTTAATAATGTAATCTAGTTCCTAAAAGTCAAAAATAGTTCATTTCCAACCATATCAAAACCTTTTATAGGTTCATATAATCATTGTTATAGTGCCCTCTAAATCTACCTTTGGTGACCTATAATTTCAGATATCTTTGAGTTACTTTTCAGCTAACTTTGAAGGAAGGAAAAATTTGTGGTTAAAACATAAATCTGCCCCACTGACCTCTCCTATTAGTACTTGAGTAAACAATCTGAATATGTCTTCTACTGCTGAACCTTTTTTGGATATTGCATAGATACATGTTTAGACACAAGAACTCAACACCACACTTACAGTTGACAGGTAACTAGATTCCATAACGGCCTAATATGCTAATATTGTCGACGCAAAGACTGAGGAGGGAATTAAGTAACAGGTCTCTTATCTGTCTTATCTTTAGGGAGATGAGTGCTGAACTAAAGGACTCTGGAGACCCAAGAACAATAGAATTGTTTTTTAGACTAACATTTTTCTGTAATGATGGCGTCCCTGAGACTCTTCCCACCTTTGAACAGGAAATGGGTCATTTGTTATTGTACTATTATTATTTTTTTTCCTGTGGTGTTTGTCTTTAGCTTCCTGCCGGTCGTCTCTTCTTTCTCACATTCTGTGTTTTTTCTCCATTCATACATTCCTTTCTCCAACCATCCTTTGTCATTTTGACTCCCTTCTTGTTTGCCGGTATCACAGATTTCTCTCTGAACGGAGCCTGCTCTTTTGTAGGGATGTCGTAAGATGCTGTCACTTTTTTTTTGATCCAGTGAATGTACTTGAGCTTTGAGGTGGAGTGTATCTAAGACCTGGGCTCAAGCTCAAGCAGAGTTTCCAGCACACAGCAACATATTGTTCCAGTCTGTACAAATAGAGGGTAGATTTTTTATTAAAAGGCAACACACTGTTGATTACATGACTTTTTTATCTTGTGTATAAAAAAGGTGTGTCAACGTGCACTTAACCATATCAAATTCCTAGTATTGCAATTGCTCCTATAATTGTCCTTTTACGTTGTTTCACACCCGACTTTGACCCAGGTCAGTAACTTCTCAAGTTTTTACACACGTAACAAAGCATGAAAAAGATATGCTGCAATAACCATGATTTTGCACGGTTCTCTTTTTCTTAATGTGTTTTTTTTTTTTTTTTTTACTTTTTACAAAGGTTTGTGCACATATGCACACCCCTTCAAAGAAGCAGAACTTTCTTGCCTGGAGCTTTGAAGTACTTTAGTGCAGGGAAATGTCTATAGTATCCAGTTAAACTCACCATGACACGATCATATTGCTAACCCTATGGGGGTTCCTTAAGAAAAAAATATGATTATTTGTCACGTTAGAAGCCACGTGAAAATAAACCTAATGCTGTTGGATGGAGTTCCTGTTTAATGTTTAACCTGGGAGGATATAGTTCATTCAATACAAGCATTTTTCTCATATTGTTAAATGTTTTAAATATGCTCTTACTGACCAAGTTCTATTTTGTGTGGTTGTGTGTCTGGGGGGTTGTTGGCCTGTCTAGTTGCCATTTTATAGTGCTGCCTTTTCCAACGTTAGGATTTGGACTCAAAAATGGGTTGCAAAACTCCTTTTATCTTTTGCCAAATATCAAAGTATATTAAAATACGTAACTATAATATGATACAAGAATTCCGTTTTCAATTAAACTATCAGTAGAAAGTTCTCCAGAAGAGTTTGCAAATGTTGACCTATGCAAAATGCAGAGGAGAGGTTAGAAAAGTAACAAGACAAAAATATAATAGACAAATATAAAAGACAAAACAAGAAGGAAAAGACATAATTGGAAAAGATTCATCAAGATGAAAATGACAAAAAAGTTAAAGATTAAAGATATAAAAAATGTAAGCCATAACAGCATGAAAATGATGCAAAAAAAAAAGATGTAATGACAGTAAAAGACATAAAACGAGACTTTCAGGCATATTAGGCAGAGGAAAAGATATAATAGCAACTCAAGATGTGATTTTGAGTCAAGGTGAAATAAACTGATTTCTCACATTTTGATCAGAAAAAGCTAAGGGACCATTGCTTTAAGGAAAAATTCTTCAACTAAAAGCCAGGTTACTAGCACGTTCCATCCCTTCAATTGCTAAAGCATTCATGGTTTGCGCCTAAGAAAATTCCTAAATCTAATCTTCAGTATTTAAGCTATCCTTAATATAACTGTGGGTGATTTTAAAAGTTGATTAGATCATTTAGTGTGTTCTGATGTGGAGTATGGACTTCCATGGCATCTCATAAGATCTTACTTTCTTTCACCTAAGTTCAGTAAAATCTGGATAGATAGAGAGAGGTTGAAAGTATAAAAGCATTAGGAAAAAATGCTAACAAATGCCTGCCATCACCCAGTATGGTTCAATAATCACATCGAGGGCATTACCAAACTCTGATCCAAACATAACCCACTTTAATGACACTGGTGGCTATCTTCTAAATCATATTGATAATGGTCTTTAAAAAAAAGTACCTCAGAACCCAGTATTAAAAACCTATCAGATTCCCTACAGGTTTTATTAAAACATCAGAAGTGAATCTAAAATTCTGTCAAGTGAGTATTTAGGGCAGATCAGGGCAGGAATGCAGAGCTTATTAGAGTGTGACAGCTTGTCTTGGTCAGCTACAGATTTTAGACACTAGTGTGAACACTGCCCAGCAACACACAGCCACAGTTTTCTCTCCTCCATGCACAAAGACAAACTGGATCTCCCTCTTGTCTTTTTCTGTGTTTTGTCCGCACACGCACGTACACACACACACACACACACACACACATACGCACACACTGGAGGAATAGCGGTCGTTGGTAATTACACTGCATGGCAACCCAGCTTTCCCTTTCCCTGCTACTAGATGCTTTCCTCTGTCAGTTCTCAACACCAGACCACTTCCACCTTTTCAAAACCACCTTCCTCCCTGTCACCGTTTGATGCAGAGGACAATAAGAACGATGTTTTTCAGGTTCTGTGGGAGACTTAAGTCCAGGAAGGAAGTCGTAGTTTAGTGTTTGTCCGTTTGTAATCCTTCCTTGTCTCTCAGTGGTACAATTTTCGACCGGTTCAACCTCAAGCAAGAGTAATGATCTTTGCTTGTGATCCTCATCAACAAAAGGAAAAATGTGAGTCTACCTGATCTAGGAGAAACTCAATCGCAATGGCTTTTAGAAATATTTTCATTTGTCTGTTTGCCAGCTTGTGGTATCTGCAGATCATTCTTGTTTTTCATTTCACAGTGAACAGAGTAGCTTTCCATTGGGGTTTTAACAGTTTTGGAAGTTGTCTCCTGCTTACGTGTTATTTGCCATCTGAGTCCCAAGCTACTTTTTGACATGGTGATATGAACGAACAGACTGTGACATTTTATGAACCAATAAAACAACAAATCCCCTGGATATCTGTGTCTTTAGTGTGTCAGAAGCAATAGAAGCACACTGATATATCATTGTAATTTCAGACTTGTTAAAATACCTCAAGTCAGTAATATGACTCATGTTTTCTTGGAAGTTTAATAATACAAAGGTTAGTGGAATGACTTTTAATCTTGCATATTTAGCAGAATGTAGTCACTTTAGGCAAAAACTGTTTAGCTTCTTATTGAATCTCTGCTTTATTATCAGCCTGAGTCATTATGTGTATTTGTTTGCGCTTTTTTAACCATTATCACCGTTGTTAGCTGTAGTTTCTGTTTGTGATAAAGTATTTCTCATCCTGATTGATAACCAGAGGATGCAACTGGTCCATTTAGCTTCTTGGTCAGAGGTCTGGAGTTCCGTCAACCCATCGTCGCCTTTATTAGCACTTAGCTGGGCTGCTTTCTGCTCGCTGGTTGCTTGGCCGGCTACCATAGCATCATCCATTATAGACCCCAGATTGCCCTCTAGTCTCTGTTTTCTTCTCACATTTTTCAAGTTTTTTTAAGTCGTCCCCTGGGTGTCCTTTTCAGCAGTCTTTCCTCCTCGTCTCCATCATCTCTTTGTGTTGCTTTTTTTTTTTTTCTTTTTCTGCCCTCTCCGTCCCTGAGGTGCTGGTGATCCAGTCCTGTCGCTCCTCAGTGAAGGTCACTCTGGAAAACCTAAGCAGTAAAAAGAAAAGAAAACCTAAAAGAATTTAAACCCCTACATCATCTTTCATTCATTTCTAGATTTTCCATCAGTCGCATCATGTGTAATCACCCTCCCTTTAAACTACAAAATCCAGACAACTCGTCATCTGTTTCTCATTCATTAGTTTGGTAAATTTAATCTTCTTTAACAAAATGTGTCCTCACCTGACGCCTCCTCTGCAAGCATCAGATTTATTTAAGCATATGGTCTTTACATTCTTACGGCACTTAGAGCTTACTCTCTCCTCTTTAGACCACGATACGGTACTTAGTACTGTTGCCAGGCAAAAAGTGGTCATGAGCTTTATCCTTGTTTACACTGCTCTGTTAAAAGTTAACCCCTGCTGTTGTCACTGGTGATAATGTAACTTCAGTGAATAAAAACTGTAGGACCAATGGACACACAACACATGATTAGTTAAATGTGTGTTAAATTTTAGGAGAGATTACAGCCAATAAGTGTACGATTATTTTATGACGAAGCAGCATTAACTATGACTTTAAATTAAAGCCACTGCATATGTATCATAATGGGGTCATATTTTGCTAAACCCACTTTTATTAGTCTTTAGTTCATTTATTTATGTATTTGGGGACCCTAATAGTTAATAAAGTTTGAATTTGAACCCTCCAGGTGCTGCAAAGCTATCTTTATATTCATTACGGCAAAAATCAAGTGGATTTCTACAACCTGTTTCAATTCCTTCTTAATTTGTTACGCTTTATAGCTAGTTACATCACAACATTTGCACATATAAGGTGAAGACTTCCGGCAAACATTTCTCTGAGTACAACTTAACTGTTTGTCAGCAGCAGCGGTTGTAGCCCATTCTGAAAATATGTCCAAACTTTAAGCTGATTTCAGTTGTTGGTTGTATTAACGAATGCAAAGGGCTGAATGTGACGGAGAACACAGTCAACAACCTGGAAGGGGTGGGGTCATTTGCATTTAAAGGACCAGCGCTCAAAATAACTTTTCTCGTGTAATTACTCAAAAATAGGGTTGAAGATGGGCCTGTGGAGTTTAATTAATGAAGAATTCAGACCCAAACATATTATTTACAGTTTATGTAGACCAAAAGGAAATGTTTTAAAATGCATTTTTCCATTTAAAAAAGCAAAATATCACTTCTTTAAAATGGCATACTACTGATTGCTGCTAGATTATGGCTCAGAAGAATCTCAAATCCACTTGATTTGAAACCTCAAATAAGTAATGTTGTGACCCATATTCTCTGTTGATAAGATCTCGGGCCAGATGGGCTTGATGTCCTATATGACAACATGCTTGCCTGCCTGCAGCCAGATTTTCTAAGTTTCTTTTTATGAAATCGTAAAACCTCTTAATCTCTTTTCCACTAACAAGATTATAAAATTAATTGTTTGCACAATGCTTGGTTAAGTTGACCATTTTATCGAGTCATTTAGCCACCACTTAGCATCAGCTAACCCTTGACCACATGGTCTCCCATAGCTTTGTCCCTCTTGTTGTAATATGGTCATTTCTGGCTCCAAAAATCCAACATGGTGACCACCAAATCCCAAACTTCTGACTTTAGAATGCCAGTTCAGAAATTAATGGATATAATTTTTCCTCCATCCACTAACTGTGGTTTCACCCCTTGGTTTTTCTCAGCTCTACTCTTATGTCCAAATATGCCCACTTCTGGCTCTAAAGTCAAGATGGCAACTGTCAAAATAGCAAATCTGAGGCTTAAACAAACAAATGACTAATGGCGTGGTTGCTAAATCTGCTTATTTTATTCAAATTGCTGAATCTGCACAGATAAATCCAACAGACCACTCGAGATGCAGTTTGTCTCCCTGTATGAGTGACTCAACTTCATTCCTTTTAGTGTACTACAGGAAAGTTTATAAGGTGTAGTGAGGCGCAAATGGATGCAGTGCAAGTTAGTACTTGTGCGTGAACTGTGCATAATAAGGATAATGCTCATTTCCATAAAGGTAGCATCTATTTATCACACAATGAGGTTCACATCTGCATAAAGTAGCGGTGTTTCTATCTTTGTGAAAAAGGATCGTCATCACTGTGCTGCAATTATTGTGCGACTACTTGAATTAATCATCACCTTTATATCCATGGAGTTTCTTGCTCCTGTAGCAGTTAATGACTACCGTATGTGTAACTTTTTACAGTTAGTCATTGACAGAGAAGCTCTTAAATATGGAGAAATGTAAAAGAGAGTGGAAATAAGAATAATGGTGTGGGATTGTTGGTCTTCGTAACAGTTTTTTGGGTGGAGGCTGGGAGGTCACCCATCCACTAACCAGCCCCTCCACCATTACCCCCCCCCCCTCTTTTCCTCTCTCCTCCCCTCTCCTCCCTCCTGCCTTGGCCAGTCTCCATGTGCCGGGCTCAGGGCCTTGGGAATGAATGGCGCCCAGGCTCTGCTTCGTCTTTGAAGCCAGCCAGGAATGCGAGGCCTCTTTTTTGCCCCTCTCTCTCTGTTGTTCAGGCAGCCGGCAGCACTAGCAGCTATCTGCCGCAGTGAAATATTCCCTCCGCTGCTCTCATTGTGCACCGGAGAGCCGGACGTCATCGGCTGGCCAATCAGTGGCTCCCACTAGGCAGCCTCGGGTCTCAGTGGGGGGAGAAGGGACTCACTAGAAGTCTTCCCTCTAATATCTGGCTCTCCTGGTTACTCTGTCCGGTCCCTCTTTAGAGGAAGAAAGATGATCTGAATCACAGCAGAAAACACTGGGCAAAGTCTTGTTTAAGTTAAAACGTAGGACGTGTAACAAACTCTCAGATGGAGGTGTGGAAGGTCAGCAGTGTGCACATAAGGACGGGGTGAGTTTTTTTTCTTTTCTTACTTAGTAGTGCTTTTCTGAAGTGGAGAAACTTTAATCCAAAGTGATCTTGAAGTAGCTGATCACCGAGCAGTCCCCAGTCTGCCTTGCTGTTGTAACTGTTGATCCAGCCATTCAACTAGTGTTTTTGCTGCTGTCATTGTTCGTCTCTCTTGTCTTGTTGTTGTGGTTTGCGTGTGAGGGTATTTGTCTGGGGCCGGTCACCCTCTGCCTCACCCTCCCTCCCTCCTCCTTCCCCTCTTCCCTCTCTAGTCTCTGTACATTTTGTCACTGCCTGTCCCCTCCATCACTTCCACTTGAACGCTCCCCTGTTTGGGAGCCTCTTTCTGTTCGCAGAGGGAAGAGGAGGGCTCGCACACACAGACACAGCACAGATCAGAAGGCCCTTCATAAACACACCGAGTCCCCTTTAATACTGTAGTCCCCAAGACTCTAGGGAGGTGGGTTTTGTGTGTATGCAAAACGACCACCAAGGATGATCTTTGATTTTGTTTAGTTTTTAGTTATGATTTGTTCTGATCATCAGCCTGGCTTCTATTCAACGGAAATCCCCCAAAACAAAAGACAAAACTGTCTTAAAACCCACATCTTTGCATGTATAGGGGTGGCCTGCTGGTATACTGCAGTATAGGAGTCGGTCTCAGATGATTGGCTTGTCTTCGTTTTATCAGCTACATTGACCTTTCTCTATGCATGACAGGTATGTCGCTTCATGAACACATTCAGATCTTGGGAGAAGGAGGCCTACATTCACTGTGTTATTAAACTTCATTATAAACCTCAACCTATCATTAACCTGCAGCAGCTACTTGCTTTGGGAATTGACTTTAATAACAGCTATTAAGGAAGACCATTGCAAAAACATTTAATTCAGTAAAATATAACTGAGTATAAGGGTCAATTTATTCCAAAAAATGTGCTTTAACATTGCAGAAGGGGAACCTTAGTATAAATTATTTCCCTGTGGTGTATAAATGCTGTGGCACATTCAGCTCTTAGTCCTTAAGTTTTGCTCTAGTGGTGTGTGCAAACATTTTATGGTTTTATTTTGCTTTATTATATCTCTCTGGGAAGTTCTTGGCAATAATCTTTACAGGGCAGAGTGAGAGTTATCACCACATGAAGCTGCCAGGAAACAATAATAAGTCATTATGTACAAGGAGTTCAGTGAAAGTTAATTTAGCTGAAAGTGGTACATCCTTTCACTTATACATGCCCAATATATTGAAAATGCTGAGCTGACTTTATAAAGTCAAATCTTTACCAGTCACAATACTGTACAAGGCATTATCCTTCTGTCACATGACTAATCCTTGTGTGTTTCTTTAGTTCTATATGGGATTCCTGAGATTTTTCATGAGTGTGCTGCAACGTGCTCCGCTGACCTCAAGGCCCTTAATTAGAGGCCTTGGTGCGGTGCAGCAGGCAGGCTCCTTCAACAGGTGGTTAACTGCACTGACCCACAAAACCAAGATGCTGTAAATTGAGGAAAAAGAATAGCTCGTTTCACAAAACACTGTTGTTACTTAGCCCAGGGGTGACACTAGCTGACTTAATTTCACATAAAGCAAGGTCAAATCATTGCCTGTACAGTATAGTATTATAAAGTAGAAATTCCATAGCTTATGTTTTAAATCATATTAATGTTATATAATGCAACTTACTTTCTTTAGAATAGTATCTGTTAAAGTATGTGTAAAAACTGAAATAGAATAGAGTAGACTACATCATTTAGGTAAAATCCCAAACAAAAAAGGAATACTGGTAAGATGATTGTTCCCTGAAGCTGCCCTATACCTAAATACATAATTTTAACCTGCTTTGTGAGTGTAGGAATCTGACCTAGAAATGCCAGGCAAAGCTCTGACTTACCGTCGCCTTAAGTGTATCGCATTTTTTCCCACAGATGGTTTTATTAACACGTTCGATTGTCTTTCATGCATTTACTATAGATGAGGTATGGTCCTGCCAAGTCAACAATCTAACACAAGTGTACTTGGATTGTTTTATTGTTACAAAGCAGTGAAAACAGCTGTATAAACAGTTTTTTGGTGATGTCTACACTAAGCCACGTGATTTATTGAGTATCGGTTCTTCCTGTGGAAATATTTCCAGTTTTCAGTTGCCATTTGACCACCCATATTTTGTCCTTTTCACACTTGAGCAGCTGAGGCTGTATGACCTAGTGCATAGACTGTGACTTTAAGATTTTTATCCTGATTAACCAGTCTGTGCGATGTTTGTGTTTGTTTCCACCAGGAGCTGCTAACCAGACCATGTCAAGAGATTTTAAATAAACAAAAAGGAGGCACGAACATGACCTAATTTGCAACAAGCGTGAGGGAACACCAAGAGCACATGTGATGGTGGTAATTTTGCCAGTTTCACCAGCAAGACAAACACATGCATCAAAGCACTCACAGGTACGCTACATTTACCAACCCTGCCCTTCCCTTCCTGCCATCTACCCCAGTCCTCCATGGATTCCTACAACTTCCACTTTGAGAGAATGAGCAACATAGACCTGCATCCTCTGAGCCTTCCTGTCAGCCGGCTCTCCCCAGCCAAGTCTAGCAGCAGCATCGTTGACCAATTTGCCCACCACCAACACGGCAAAGGAGACTCTGCCTACAGCTCCTTCTCTGGAGGGTCTACTGCCCCAGACTACCCTTCCCCTTTTCTATCAGATGACCTGCAGTCTAGCTCTTTCAGCCACTATGCTGATCTTAAGTATGTAAAGTCGTTTTACCATCCTAATCAGGTTTTGCAGTCTGATTCAAAGACCATGGACCAGCTCTATCGCTCTGTGGAAGCTATTTCACAGCAGTACCGTCACAATAACAACACTGTTCACCACCCTAACCACAATGGCAGTGACAGTTTCCACACAAACAACAAAGCACTCTCTAAGCAAGAGTTGCCTTTAGGAAGTCCTTCCCAAGGTGCTTACCCTCCCGTTCGTCCTCCACCAATCCCAGCACGCTTGGATAGTTTCATAGCTACAAAAAACTTGGAGAACAGTTGGGCTCATCACCACAGCACTGAGTCTCAGTCCCAGCAACCCCAGCCACAGCCGCAACAACATCGACACCATACTCAACCACAGCCCCATACCCAAAAGTCTGAACCAGCCAAGTCAGATACAGCCAGCCCTGGCCTCAAATCTGAAGTGTATGGAGTTTGGAGGGGCTCTCAACAGCAGCAGCCACTGACTTACCGCCCCCACCTCCAGCAGCAGGACCAGACCATGGTGCAAATGAACCCAGAATACCTTTTCATCACCGATAACAAAGCTGGGTCTGAGCAGCACAAGTCAACAAACGTCTTAAGCCAGTCTCCTCCCAGAGGCACGAACCAGTCTGAGCATCTGAAACCCAAACAGACATCAAGTAGTAATGGAGACCATCACATCAAAAACAGAGGCAGCAGTAGCCATCTCGAGAGTCAGCGCAGAAGGGCTCACTCTGGTCACGACTGGCTTGGTTCGGAGCCAACACGAGCATCGAGCCCTTGGAATGTTGGACAGAGTTTTATCAACAGCAGCATTCAACATAAAGGCCAGTTCTACTTTGTCACTGGTGTATGTAAGGCATCTGATTCTGTGTCTGAGGCTGGGAGTGAGGGCACTAGTGTGGTGGAAGCACACAAGCTCAGAGACAAAGAAAGATGTCACAGCACAATGGAAAATTTGTTCAGACCTCCACAAGAGAGTCCCCGCACTTTAACTGAGCAGATTTCAGATGAGAGAGAACCTTTCTTTCCTAAATCACAGTGCAAGAACCCAAACAATAGAAGCCAGGATGAAGAAAATCACAGGCCATCTCTGATTTTGACCAAGTCCTCTCGAAGCTTTGATGCCTTGGAGGAAATCGACATGATTCAGAGTCGAGAGATCGGCCGCCACACTGCAAATAATCCTATATTCTACTGCGGACCTTTAAACACACAAACAAAGGAGATCTGCACCCCGGTCAACAATGAACAGCCCAACCACCATAAGAGAGAGGAGCAGGCAAAGAGAACGCACCGGCAGCCTTTGGGTGATGTAGCCAGCGAGAGGATAAACAAAGAAACAACCCCACTTCTGTACCACCTCACTGGAGCAAGCAGAGCAGGTTTTAAGCCTAAAAAGGATGCTGATTTCACTACAAAAGGCAAGGAAGTTGTTCTTAACAAGACAAACCCTGTGGATGTTGTTAATGACAGTGAGAGGCATCCACAAGTTGAATCGAGCAAGAATGATCGAGGGGATGTCACCAACGTCGCTTGTAACACTCTGGATGATTCATTTAAGAAGTACTACAAAGAGAAGCTGAAGGATGCCCAGTCAAAAGTCCTAAGGGAGACCTCATTTAAAAGGAGGGATCTACAGCTGTCATGGCCGCACCGTATCAGGCAAAAACCTGAACTAAGGCCTACGGTTATTCACTCTTTCTCTTCATCACAAGACTCAGAGACTTCGACAGACACGCTCACCCCGTCTGTGACCTCTGAGGAGACAGAGAAGGGAAGCATTAAAGAGGAAATTAATGAAGAATGTAAGAAAGAAGTGGACAAAGGGAGTGAAAAGGAAAATGGAAGGTCTGCAAATGTGGCCCAACCCCAGGTGGCTCGCATTGGCGGCAGAAAACGCCTGACTCCAGAGCAGAAGAAGATGTACTACTCTGAACCAGAGAAACTCAACCAGCTTGGCAGTGCACCCACTCACTCTGCTTGTCACTCCTTTGGCAATGAAAGTGAAAATGTCTTTGCTGTTGAACATGAGGGAGAGGAGCATCTTCAACAGGGAGAGCAGGGCCTGGTAGCAGCACGGAGAAAGATGTTTGAGACAAGAGGCCGGGCTCTCTCAGCTTCTAGTGCATCAAAGACCAACCTGAAACATCTTCAACACAAAGCGTTGGTGGAGTATATGGAACGTAAAACAGGCCAGAAGGTTGCAGAGCCACAGCAGCCAACACCCCAGTTGCTGCCACCAACCAGACAGAGGCACTCTCTGGGGGAGAAGCCATTTGACTGGGGTCCTAGGCCTCTATCAGGAAATCATGAGAACAAAAACACCAAGAAGAAACTTCACCGACCCCACTCTGCTGGTCGAATCCTCGATTCCTCTACCAGCTCCATCAGGTGCAAAAGAAAAGCACAAAGTACATTTTAGTTTTGTGACTGATAAAGGTCTGATTTTTGTCATTAAAGTATTTTTCTGTTTTCACAAACTAGGTATGCCCAGTTCTTCTCAGCACAGTCTGCTTCAGGCCAGTCTTCTGGTCAGCCTTATCAACCCAAATGGCGAGAGAGCCGGGGTCCATCTCAGGGGAAGTCGGCCTCTGTTGAGAGTCTGTTGGACCAGCCTGAAACACATAGTTTCTTCAGGAACAGATCCACTTCCACACCCCATGCATTTCAAGTAAGTCTGCTGAAAAGTAATGACACACACATACATACTCATAATAACTTAATGTAACAGATGAGCCAGTTTCTCAAAAACAGACCCTGACTAAGGCTTTAATCTACACATTCAATGTAACTAGTTGTCAGCAGATAATGTCTTTGTTCAGTTCTTCAGTAATTTCCTTGATTCTAAGTAAATGAAGACTCTTCACTGAAAAACATGGCTGATTGTGCGATTGTGTCTTGTACAGCTTTCAGGAAGTATTTTAACAAGTACAAGATATTTTCAGGTACATTATGAAAAAAAAATAACCTGGCAAAAACATTTTAGTCAGGCTCAGAATAATCTAGAGTTTAAGAAGTTCTCTTCACCTCTGTTATTTCCATAATAATATCAATTCACAAGTAATGACTCTTTTTTCTCTCTTTTATCAGTGTATTTGTTACCCTGGAGGAAGGGTTGCTAACATTTTAGGCTTAAAATCAGCCAGACTTAATTTGTGTAAAAGTGTGTAACTGGCATAAGAGAAACATTGAGAATATAGTTCAATAGACTCAAGAAAAACTACTGGCAGAAAGATTTAGATTTAGTCTTTTCACCTGTTGTATCAGAGGCTATGTTTACATGTTTTTTAATTCTGAATTATTTATTCTGAATAAAATAATTCAGAATTAAAGCAATTTCCTTCATGTTTCCATGGAAATGCTTCAGTTAATTCCGCTTTAAGAGCTGGGGGTACAGAGCGCTCTGATTGGACAGAACGCAGACGTGACATCTTGATGTCTACTGGAAGAAAACAATCACGTCCAGTTCCTGTTTCTTTTTGTTTCAACTAGCAACATGGAAGACCAGATACTACGTGTGATTTTTGCATTTATGTTTGTAATAATTCTGAAGCAGCAGCTCGTCTGAATCAACAGACTAATTCATTTTGATCGTCTGAAGAAGAGAAGGAT
>JAPTYQ010000007.1:6805647-6817488 GCA_029814465.1 Ostorhinchus cyanosoma | reverse complement strand
CATCACGACAGGACGAGACAAGGAGCATGTGCAGAATGACCGGAATAACGTTAAAGTGGAATTAACCGTTTACATGTCCAAGGAATTATTTAATTCGGAATTAAGAGTGGAATTAGCCAGTGACTCTATTCAGAATTAAGTTTAATTCAGAATAGTCATTTTCAACCAGAATAAGGTGTTTACATGGTCATCTTAAAGTGGAATTAACCTTCATTCTGAATTAAACGGGAATAAAAACTCATGTAAACAAGCCCACTGTCCATTTCGCTGCTTCCGTCCGAACAGCCTTGACGGTGGAGTGTTTTAAGTCTCGTCTTAAGACATTAACGTTACATTAACGTCCTACTAAAACCTGCTTTGACCCTTGTAGCAAACTTTGTTTTGCAAACAAGGTAGGACAAAATGGAGTCAAGGGGAAAAAACACATTTGTTTCATAGAGATTTCACATGCTGTGGTATTAATTTCACAGGAAATCTGTCATTGGAGTACCGGCATAAACATGCTTGATTTTTGTTTTCCTTTGATTCTCCTTCAGGCCTATGAATCTGAGCAGGATCTATTACTGGAGAACACTATGGAAACCTTGAGGTATGTACTGGCGTTGTAGACAAATTGGGACATTTTATTGGTTTTTGGGTCAGGAGGGTATTAGGTTAGTGATGTGTGCACTGCAGCACAGACTATAAATCTTAACTTGCTGCAAAGTCAACACCCACCTGCTCCAGCCAAGCAACATTCTGTAAAAGAACTATAGAAATGACCATTTGCAAGGAGATGGCCTATTTCTGTTTCATAAGTGTTGGGAAATATACCACTATATTATCATTCTCTGAAATATGTAAATTTTTCACAGGATTTATATTTGTATTCTGTGTTTAAACTAATTACAGTGTTGTTTTCAATCCCTGCCTTTAGTTTTGTAAACTGATCCATATTCAAATGTATACTACACATTTTAATACTGAACATTGTTTTCAGTCTCCAGCAGAGTCCTCCAGAAGAAAACGCAGTAAAGGCAGCTCCTGAGGGTCAACAGCGTGTTCGTGTGGTTGCGCCGAGAGGGAAGTCCATGGAGGAGCTTGGAGCTTTGAAATTGGCAAGGCCATCAGCTCTGAGTAAGAGCTCTGAGCAGCTGGACCGATTTTGGAGGCATTCGACTGGGCCAGGGGAACCCGACAGGGACAAGAGGAGTATCACATGCTTTGCAGTAGACGTTAGAGAAATCAAAGCCCAGGGGCAGGACAGAGGCAGGAAGAGCCGGTGGGAGCCGCATCAAGCAGGGGAAGAACAAGATACTACAGAGAAGATCACTCAGGGACAAGCGCAAAACCAAACTCAGACAAAGTTCCCTCTGAAGCAAAACTCTGAACCAATACCGAGCAGCGGGGAGGATGCCGCACCTCTTAACACAACAGGAATGAGGAGCAGGAGTCGGTCCACGTCCCCGGCCTCTGGTTCCTCTTCTCGGCTCAGGGTTCACTCGGGATCCCCAGCATCCCAAGGGCCTGTCACAGGTGACTTTAGGTCCAGTAGTAGGCCACCTAGTGAGGCCTCTTCGAACCCACCGTCTCCCAGAGATCAAGAAACCAGTGAGAGGGAGGTCAAATCCACCTCTTCCACCCCCACGCAGACAAAGCCTCCTTATGAAAACAGGCCGAGTTCCAGGTAAGATTACACACCATGTCAAGGCAGCAGCTGTTTTCTTTGAACAATAACTTAACCAAGTAAACCAACCACAAGTTTTTTTTTGCTTGAATTTTGTTTACACTTTCAGCTACAGCACTTGTTTTTTTTCAGTGTTTTGCTGTTTTAGCTGCGTGAATATTGTGAAAAAATATTGAAAAACATTTTACAATAATTGTTGTGAAAATATTGTCACTACATTTGTGAGAGGTTCCACTGTTCGTAATTTTATGGCCATAAAGAACAATTGAAAACCATGAATAACCATGAGATTTCTTCAACTTTCATTCAGAACTTAAACACAGCCTTTAAACATGAAAACAATAATGATTTAATATTTTCTGATGATCATGTCATATCAACCAATACGAACATTTTTATTATGATCACCTACTTTCACAACACAACTTTGTAACATTGTGTTGGTGCTACTTGCAGTTTGGTTGCCCTATGCACAAGGACTTAAGAACAAGGGAAGAGACTTAAAAACGAAGTAAGAAAAGAAAGAAACTAACTTACTTAAAAAACTGACACTTCAACCCGAAGAAATTCTAAAAAAAAGCTGTATGCCACCTATGACACTCAAATTTTGGTAGAAAGGTGCTTGTTTCAGTGATGTTTCATCGTTACTACAAATCCATCCATCCATCCATTCATCCATTTTCTTCCACTTATACGGGGCCGGGTTGCGGGGGCAACAGTCTAAGCAGGGATACCCAAACGTCCCTCTCCCCAGACACCTCCTCCAGCTCTTCCGGGGTGGGGGACCCCGAGGTGTTCCTAAGTCCGCTGAGAGACATAGTCTCTCCAGTGTGTCCTGGGTCCTCCCCAAGGCCTCCTCCCGGCGGTGCACTACAAGTCATTTAAGTAATTCATTATTATGATTCTGGCTGTTAGGCTGTTTTGGTACCTCTCTGAAACAGTGCATGATGCACATAATGGCAACGCTGGCACTGCCTGCAGATCCTTAGAAACTCTTAAGACTAGGGGTGTAAAAAATATCAGTTCCATGATATATTGCGATATTTCATTTCACAATACTGTATCGACGTTTAAAAGGTACTATATCGATATTTTTTAGGTATTTATTCAAATGCAGACATGGCAGTAGTTTGTTTTTGTTTTGTTAGTTTATATTTTTTTGGGAATTCCGCGAGCTCTTTTGTTTATATATTCACATGGGTATTTTTGCTCTGTTGTTTGTATACGACAAAAGTAGTATTGTGATATTGCAGGTCATGCATGTAATTTTTTAAACTGATAACACTGTTTTGTTAAATAACAGTTATTTCAAGCATCCTAAAAGCACTTTTTAGTGTCTGAAAGAGGCAGGTGTTCGTTTTCCAGGAAATAATCTTTTATAAAAAGAAGCAAAACAAACAAAAAAATATCGCCTGAACAGTATTTTGATGTATTGCAATATATCATATCGTGATCCTAGTATTATGATTTGTATTGTATCGCCAGATTCTTCCTGATACACACTCGTGCTTAAGACACTGAATTCCTTTATTGTAAAATAAGGGTTTAATTACTGTTAAAATGTATATAAACAATCTTTAAAAGCACTTCACATTCTCCAAATTCTTCATCCATTCTTCATCCTTCTTTTCTTCTTTGGCTTTGTGCTTCTCTTGATCCCCATTTGTATATGAAACAGAAATGTGCAAAAAGGAGTTGCACTGCAGGTTGTTAGAGGACTCAGTTGATTCCATTCTCATGAGGTATCTGGATATTTATTCAAATGAACAAATGACACCAATTATTTTGAGACTTTATTTGCGGTTAAATTATTAAGAGTTAAAATTTTCTTACTAAAAACCTGCTTCCCATGTCTTGCGTAGATGTAAATCTATAAAAGTCAGTAGCACTCCAGTAGGTGTTTCATGGAGACTTAAATCTGCACCAACCTCACCAGATAACCCCAACAAGACTAATAGAAACTGTAACAAGTAAAAGTAACGGGTCTGTTTGATTCTGCATACGCATAACTTAGTTCAGGTCTGATTCCTCTCTTGTTTGTTTCGCTTTCAGTCGAGTGAGGACATCTCCTTCTGTAACTGGATCAGAGCGAGAGCAGTCAGTGGATGAACCGAGCGGTGACCCCTCGGCCGACTCTAATCACGAAGTGTCTCTGAGCTGCGGCGTCACCACAGACCCGTCCCTGTGGATACTCCCCACAGAAGAAGAAATCAAAGAGGACATCCAGAATCCACTGCCGACAGACGTTTTCAATGACGACTCCGAAAGCTCTGCCCCTCCCACACAGACAAGTGAAACCTCTGTGTCTCCGCGAACCTCAGTGTCCGATGCCGATATCAGTCAGCAGGAGAATGAGGAGAAAAACCCCAAAACGGAAGATGAGAAGGTGGGAGAAAACCAGGAGATGGAGGAGAGAGGAACACCAGAGGGAGAGACGGAGAGCCGGGAGAAGCCGGTCGAGAGGCCTCAGTGGGAGGAGCTTGTCGAGGCAGTTGTCAAAGCTGACCAATCACTGGCCAGAGTGCTTTACCCGCTGGCCAATCGTAAGACGGCGCTGATGCTGATGGAGCAGCTGCTGTCAGAGGACACGCTGCTGATGGAGGAGCACTACAAGAAGAAACAGGAGCAGAAAGGAGCGACAGAAAGGTGAATGTTAATGTCCTGGAAGATTAAACCCAGCTCATGAATAAAAGATTAGCCTCACCAGTTTCCACTAAGTAAGAATAGAGTGTTTTCTGACAAGTGAGTGCAGTTTATTGTTTGTGTAAAAGGAGACTATACGATTTAGAGAACTTAAGAAGATGGCCTCCACATTTACCAAATACGCAGCATTAGTCTCAGCTTCAACACAGTTCTGTAGCTGAAATGTTCAGGACAGGTGCATGAATTGGAAAAAACATCATTTTGACAGTGTTGCAAATGGTGCAGTTTGTATAGTTATGGAGAAAATGCACAGATTAGTTATGATTTCTGAAAAAAATCTAATTTATGAACGTCAATGAGTATAATATATCACCTTACAAATGCTAGACATGTAAATTGCAGCTTTATGCAGTTCTACAACTGCACAGGCTGACGTTGCGATTTAATGAATTGTGCAGCTCTAATGCATTCTAATGTGTGCCACTAGTAATAAAAGCCACAGTACAATGACAGTAGATGACATTATAAAGTAGCAGGGGATCATGGGAATTGTTTTCATCCCTGTCGTCAATGAACATCTAACTGATGTGACTCATGTTTCCACATGAGATCATGTTTTTGAGTTTTATTCATATCACATTTAGTAACATATAACCATATTATGTAATTTCATTCTTCTGAAATAGCCATAAGTAACATTAAACCTAACATTAGTAATATGGCACCAAGTTGCATTAAATCAAATCTCTCAGAATTTTGACATTTGATATAATATAAAACATGCAAAACATATATCATAATTTAGATCCTGTGGTTAAATTTGGAAATGTTATATGTTATTACTGTAGGAGACTAAAATAGCTTGATGCACATCAAGTTCATTTGAATCCATGGTTTAAAGTTTCTCTGTGAAACATTATACTGGTGTCTAATGGCCAAAGAGCTGAACTCTGCTCGTCCTGTGTTTCCTTTTGTTGCATCACCTGCACAGACACACCTGGGCGCCTGCTTATGCTTGCACATTCACTCACATTTCTGCTTCTGTAAGCATACCTCAGATGTCTTCTACATAGAATACGTGGTTGCATTTCATCGTTTCATAATATGTAAATAAGTTGGACATTGCTCAGAATACACTGCGCTGTATACAGGGTAGCTAAGACAGGACAATGACCAGAGTGTGTTCATGTTGTTTTTTGGGTACTTGCAAGAGGATTCATTCATTCATTTTTATATATTAATGTTTTGGGTTTTTTTTTTGTTTATAGTGCTGAGACGGTTGAGACTGCTGAGCAACCTTTTAGTTTGTCTGCTCCGGACAACCAGAAGACAGAACCACCGAGCAAAGCAGACGTCAGCGAGAAGAAGGTGAACATAAACGTTTGAAAATGGAAGATGGTTTTCAGCCAAAGAAAAACACCTTACAAATCAAGTCCAGTACAGTCTCCTCAACTCATTTACAAAGAAAGATGTGGGAGTTTTGTTTCAGTCTAAACAGAAATAAAGTATAAGTAAAAGGACAACACGCTACTGTATAACCAGAAGTATAGAATTTTTTAAAAGAATGGAGCACAAAGTCAGTGTAAAAAGTGAGACTGCTTTAAGCAAGTACATGATCCGCAACAGTTTTAACTTGAATTATACATATTTGAATCCTTATTATCCTTATTATTCTACCATTTCCGATTTTCACCTGATTGTCTTGCTTATTTGATGAATAAGTTAAATATACTTATTAAAACGTGCAATTCAAATTGTATGAATGAGCGGAAGTCAGTAAAAGAAGGTGACGCTTTATAACTGAAAAGATTTAAACAGAAATTTAATGGAGTAGTTTAAAAACATCACAAACCTATTTTTTCAATATTTAACAAGCTTGATGCCCTTTTGAAATTATTGTTGTTATCTTTATTTATTTTTTCTTTAGTACATTCAACTTAACTTTTAAACCTACATTTCAAATAATGTTGTGCATCTTTACATGAAGTCAATAGTATTAAGAAAATATGTCCACAAAAGCCACATTTGTTCCAGTTTTTAAGGAGAATGGCAAAGAAATAAGAATTGCAAAAGGGCAGCAGAGCAATCATGCTCTTTAAGTAAATACTTAGATCCCCGGTGGTGATGCAGTTGGTCTTCCTGTCTGAAATCAGATGTCATATTGATACCATCTGGAGGCTGTTTGGCCTTGAGCGGACCCTTTTCAGACTCATAGTTATGTCTCTTATCACATGATGTACTGTCTGCTGCTTATCAGTGTCTCCCACTTGTCTAATGTTTGGCTCAGCACACAGTCCTCCCCTTCCTCCTCAGTGCACTCCACATTCTCTCTGATTGCAGTACAGTGTTACACATTTTTCCAGGGAAAATGCATATCTAGTTGATGATTGGAAAATGTTATCCTACTTAACACAGATTTTCCATATGATTCTGTTAACCAAGCAGGTATATATAATTTTTCTCCTTTTTCTATGTTTCCTTTTTGTGTGTCCTTGCACTGTAGCATCATTGCCTGAAATACCTCACACGTTGTCCTTTTCTCTGTGAATGAACAGCGCCTGTTGGTGTCCTTCATTGAGGAGCGTCTGCGTTCCCTAGAGGAGGCCCGTGCGGAGCTCCAGATGGAGATCCAGGAGAATGTGGTCCGCGGAGAGGCGCTGGAGGGGCTGGTACGAGAGCGCTGCCTGCCCGTGGAGCTGGAACGATACAACCTGTTCATAGGAGACCTGGAGCGGGTGGTCAGCCTGCTCTTGTGCCTCTCGGCACGGCTGGCCAGGGTTCAGAACGCCCTGAGCACCGTGGATCAGCACACAGACGCTGAAGAGAAGGTAAGGAAACATGAAGAAAGTGCACCAGTAAGCCATGGTTAGTACATTTAGCCAGGTCAGTGAGGTAGACTTTAATTTCTAATAATTTCTCTGTGCTTTATGACAGTTTTCAAGGACTAAAAGCCTCAGTTTGGATAAGTAATTTAAAGAAGCAGTGCCTCGCTAGAGTGTTTATGGATTAATGGAGAAACAGTGAATCACAATGTCTCAGAAACCAAAAATAAGACCAATGGCCCTGTCTCTCACCGGCATGTTCTATCAAGAATCAATAACAAGTTGAATTTGCAAGGTTGTGAGGTTCTGTTCTATGTTAGAGTCCTGCGGTGTTGATGCCGGAGATCTATCTACCAATAGAAGTGGGTGGTACTTTCTCGGAGGAGAATGCAAAAAATTCAATGAAAGTCCATATACGACTTCCTGCCAGTGCTCAATAGGAACTATATTAATATCCCTAATCATTTCCATGTTAGACATCAAAATATGAACTATTATAAGTAAAGGCAAATTTATAATACTCCAAAAATTAATTACAAATTTAAAAAAATCTAAATTTCTAAAAACTGTGAACAAACTTTGTAGACATTGTCCCGAGAAAGGTACATAAGAAGTTTGAATGAATTCAACCACTGGTTTTGTCAGAGAAGATGCTGAGAAGAAACTGCTAACAAAGACGATGATGATGGAGGCAATGATGACAGACACAGCGCCTGCAGCTCATGGTCTATCCACCAGTGAGCTAAAAACACAACGTTACTGTAAAGCATAACCCCACTTTTTCCCACAAAACACCTCTGGGGCTGGTTCAGGACCAAGAACCGGCTCTTGACCAGGATAACTCATTCCACAGAACATTTGCTGGTCTGGAGACAGGAATTATTGAGCTAAGGGTCGGGGGAGGGGATTATCATGGCCAACAATAAGTTTATGACTCCAAAATGTATTTAAACTAAATATTACAGAGCTGGTGTAGCATCTGTTCTGCGTCATCGTCAGCATCAGTATGGATGTCAGATGAGTGCAGCAGTAGACAGCCTGCAGTCTCATGTTTTTAAAAACATAGCCATGTAAGACAGATGGTTCCATAAGTATCTGAAGGACTAACATTACCCCCACAAGGACAGGCTGTAATTTGTCACATCCGTGGTACATGTGTAATGTTGTTACATTCACTATTCATTACGTCCATGTGAAAAGCAGTAGTGCTCAGGTAATAAGTGGAAAAATAGCAAGATAGTTAGGTCACAATAGCAGTGTGAGTGAGTCACCAATCAGCTCACACTGACATGAACTGATGTGATCATGTTGCCCTCTAGTCCATGGAGAAAAACGAGCAAAACAAAATAAACAGATGAAAAATTGGCAAGTTGAACAGATTTCAGACTCTTCTAACTTAAGGACCAGAGCAGACATAGTACCAAGTCCTTACAACTATCTGTTGATGAATATTTGTAAAACTTACCAGTTCTGTTTCCAAATTGAAACAGATTTGACAAAATCCACAGTATGTAGCATTTACACAATAAAATATCTCAATTGTATTTTCATGACTAAAGTACTTACATTATTGTAAGTTTCCTGTGATGCCACTACATGTGTTATTTTTATTTATTGATATTCCTTTAAATGCACTGACAGTTAAGTCACAGTGTATATTTTTAGTATAGACTATAATTGTAAATGACAGTGACGTCAGTGGTGAGTCTTCGTTGTGTGGGAGGTCGCATCTTCTGCTGTTGTTTTGAGTGAGATGTTGGGGTTAAAATTTGCAAATTGCAAAAAACAATTGTAACCATGTTCCTTCTTCCATTTGGAGTTCTGGAAGGATTACGAACTAAAACCCACTTAACACACATGATAAGATGCGCTGAATGTATTTTCATCCCCTTCAAAGTCCCCTGGAGCTGGTGTAATGCATCCTGTCAGCTGGTAGTCATGTAACCCTGCTTTTCTATGGCTCTGAGCCTCTGGCTACGAAGAAGACCATCCCTGCTGAAGTGTGCGGTCGCTCCCATGCCCTCAGCTATAACTCCTGCTCTGTTTACTTTAGAACAGCAAACACGCTGCTCGGGAAAAGTTGAAGGGCGACTTTAATGGAGTCAAGGTTTCTGACTGTGTGGAATTCCAAAAATGTCAATGGATTTATATGTTTGACTGCTAATGTCAACTTTATCTGTGTTTGAATCAAATGATTTACTGAACATGTCAAGATTTGTCTTAATATACTGCTGTTTAATAGCACTGCACTTTGCTTCAAAACCACCTGAAATACAGTATGAAGGAGTAATTACCTGAATCTCACTAGAATACATCTATAACTAATGTCTGAATAGCTGCTAAAACTGTTAATTGAATCGACACAGGGCTTTAATTTCCACTTGGATTAATTTATGTCTGAATTAGTTTTAAAAGCTGGTTCTGCCGTGGCCCTGGGCCTGACTTCAGCTGTGTGCTTTCCTTTGTTTTCCTCCCGAACATCCTGTTTCATCATGCATTCCAGTATTTTCAACATCACTTTACGTTTGCATGGATGCATTAGATTTTAGCCTCAAAGCGCTCTTTGTTAGTTTGTCCATCTGTAAAAAGCTGAACATGCTGCATACTGTGGACTTGTTAGAGGCTTATGGTTTTTTTTTTTTTTTTTCCTTGCTGTTATCAGCAACGCCGGTATTTACACTGACTCACCGAAACTGCAGCCTGGTTTCGATGACATTTGTATCTACCCTGCCCTCTGTTGACACAGGGAAACACTGCACCTCCTGTCCTGTGGCCGCTGGAAACGTGATAGTGCAACTTTCACATAGTCTGCTCTGCATTACATCGAAAAACGTAAAGGATTAAATACTTGCTTTACCCAAACAGAAATAGTTCTTATTTTCATGCAGCGTCTTGGGTTCTTTTTTTATTCACTTTAGTTTTATTTATTTCTTCAAATTCATGTAATTTTCAGCAAAAAGGAGATGAAGGCTAGCGCACACTGACAAAGTATTTTTAATGGTGCAAACAGACTAGACTTAAATTTCTACACTGCAAACAATATGTAATCGACGCCACTTTGTTGGAAGTTGTCATTGGGAAACAAACATGAGATTCTAAATCTATTGGTTAATGATAATGAGAACGCTGCCAGTGTCAAAGTACCACACCCATCAACTAACCACAAGTAGGAAGACAAACCTTCTATCAGATCATCCAATAAAGTAGGTAAGGGGGAGGGGAGGGGGGGCAGGTAAATATTCAACAAAATGAGGGAAGGTAAAAATGTAATTAGACAAAAAATTAATGTGTGAAAGAAATACAAAAATAACAACCAATATAATAAAAGAAGGGAAGAAAAGAATTAAAATAAATAAGACTTAAATGGAAGACAAATAAGGGTAACTTTATATAAATATTAACCGTCTCTTAAAGAGTATTAATGCTCCAGTGTAATACATATTTACAAGAATTCTTATGAGTTTTTGAGATTACACAGAAACTGCATTACAGTAACAGAATTTCAGTCTTATGCAGCTGAAATGAGACTGCATGCACCAAAGGGGTTCCCATACCAGTATATATTCCTTCTGCTGCTACCTTTATTCTGCCAGATTACTATTATTTTGATTTAGATTTTTAGGAATTGACTAGTTGGAGCGTAATTTTTCAAAAGCTTGAGTTTACCAGGTTTTATGAAGACAACCTTGATTTATAAAAGCTGAAAAATAGGCTGATAGAATGCAAGGTGTCAACTTTAATTCACCAATTTATAGGTTATTAACTGTGCAAAGCCAATGTGTTCTTATAAAAGGAGGAAGAAAAGAAAGAAAGCAGATTTGACATGTCATTGGGTTTTGAATTGTAACCGATGAACTTGATTCTACAATTTCTATTGACAAAGACTGAAAGCAGCTCTCAAAAAAAATAATTAACCCAGCCTCAAGTTTTTGCTCTAATCTAGGTTTCTTTTTTTTTAATGACCATAACAGTAAATAAAACTAATAAATTTAAAAAAAACTCAGAGTTTTCACCTTTTTCTTCTACTAACTTTATCTGTACTATTCTCTGTTCCATGTAGGGATTTTCAATTCAGCTGCACGATTTTTACTAATATATTTTCTGTTAAATTATCCTAAAAAAATATGTAAAATTAAATAAGTAACCAATGGAATAATCATGATAATATACTGCCAGCTTGTCTTTATTGTGAAATAAACCACTTTAGGATAACGAGGACCTGCATCACCACATTGGGGTTTATTTCACAGTAATGACAGGCTAATTTTAAAGGGCTCATATTTTTCTAAACCCACTTTTATTAGTCTTTGGTTCTTTTTTTTTTGTGTATTTGGACCCTCATATTTCATAAAGTTTGACTTTGAACCCTCCAGGTGCTGCAAAGCTATCTTTATATTCATTTTGACAAAAATCGAGTGGATTTCTACAACCTGTTTTCATTCCTGCTTAATTTGTTACGTCTATAACTAGTTACGACTAGTCACAACATTTGCACATATAAGGTCAAGACTTCCGACAAACATTTCTCCGAGTACGACATAATTGTTTATTAGCAGCAGTAGTTGTAGTCCATAGTGTAAATATGTCCAAACATCGAGCCAGTGACCTAAAATGTTCAGTCGGCACAGTCAATAACCTGGAGGGGGCGGGGCATGAAGTGGCTCATTTGCATTTAAAGGGCCAGCGCTCAAAACGACCTTTCTGGTGTCA
>JAPTYQ010000007.1:6772795-6787436 GCA_029814465.1 Ostorhinchus cyanosoma | reverse complement strand
ATCTATCTTAACCCTTTAGGTACAAGAGTTTATTTTTTGTTCAATGTTTGATCAATTTTGAGATCAACATTTCAAAAAACCTGTGTTTCATTTATTTATGTTGCTTGTCACAGTGTTGCAGTTTTACAGAACAAGCAATTTGAAGGTTACAATATGTTCGAGGTATTTATGTAACCAGTGTGTAGAAACTAATGACATTTCTAATCCTAAATCTTCAAATTTGCAGTTTAAAAAAAGGTTAAAGGTTAACTCGCTTCATTATCCCATAGTGGAATTCAGTCTCTGCATTTTACACATCCTAATACACACACAGTATGTATCATAAGCATTAGCACAGAGGCTGGAACAATAAAGCACATGATTATTTCTTGATTAAAATGTCAAATTATGGTTGTTTACATGCATTATTGAGCAGAAAAAAAACATGTTCTGCTTTGTTGAAAATGGTAAAATGTCAAAAGATCACTGGAGATGAAAGAGTCCGAATTGAATGTAAGTTTCTACGTAAAGTTTTGATGTAGAGAAAAAAAAATCATCTGGAAGCTGAAAACAGTGACTTTCCTGTGTAACGTACCAAGTACCAAGCCTTTGAGAAGTTCAATAAAAAAATAATTTAAAAAAGTGACTTTCCTTGTGTTCACAGTAAAAAGATTGTTTTTTTTTCCAGAAATTGATCCTTTCTCAGACATAGAAAATGTAAAATCTGAACTTTTAAGAGAACCAAATGAAACCTGGGGTTAATTCTAAATCAATGACAACTGAAGTCGACTGACTGAAAAACATAGAAAAACAGAATAAATACAGAAGAGGCAGAGGTCTGAGATGCTGCTCTGGGTCTGGAGATGAAGTTATGTCCCAGTACTGAAATGATGAATGACTCTAAAATATTTATTTGAGTTACAGAAATTTTTATACAGAACAAATCCATAATATAAACACACTAGAAACATGTCATCCTACTCTTATAGAATTAGGGAATCCTTTATTTCAAACAAAGGTCAAGTAAACTTTGTAATATTAACATTTTTATAGGATAATATAACACCATGGTCTGTTTAGATAAGTTGTTCCCAACCTTTTTTGGCTCTTGACCCCATTTTAACAGCACAAATTTCTGCCAACCCCAGACATTCAAAACAGAGACTTTTTTTTTTTTAACTAAAATTAATGTGTTTTTGATCATGTAGTAGATTGCTATACTAAGTTGCAAATAAATGTTAATTTTAGATGACATTAATTTATTTGAAAACAGTATATTCTGTCCTTGACAAAAAATATATATATATTTAACATTTATTTAACCCTTACAGTACTTTCTATATGCATATATTTGGATGCAGTAGACTTCTGTACTACTAATCTACACAGTAGTTAGTGGCTCCACATGTACAATATTAACTTGGCCTTACATTCATGAAGTGCATTCATGACCAATAATAGACAGAATATTATATTTTAATGTAGTTCTTTGAAGTACCGTAAGTTATAATGACAAGTGTCTAATTTTTGATATTTCATATGCGTTCTGCTGTCAAAATATTTGCTTCTATTCGGGGCTTTAACTTATTAAAACGTACCTCTACATTGCTGTATTTTTACTTTTTGAATTAAAACATCTGAGTATGTCTTCTAGTTCTGCAGCATAGTGTGATAGGCTCCTACAGCCTCCACCACAGTTCTTTACTGCCAAGACTACAACAGTAATAGCCAATAGATGTTTGTTGGCTCTGTTATTACAGATAGAGCAAGTCTTAGTTGTTAGAGTAGTTCAATAATGCAACAAAATACAAGTGTGATGCATACATATATATATAGCTATGAATTATTAACCAGTTTTATAAATCTGAAAAAGGAAGCATTTACACTGGAACAATATGTTTACATAAAGAGTATTAAGCACATTCATCTTTTTCACAGGAGTCCAGTGCACCAGTGGGCATATGTTTGCCTGCTCTGATTGGCTCAGTCCCATTCTAGTAGACTACACTCAATCTGTGACCTCATTAGCTCATTTAAATATTAATGTATTATCATGTATGCAGGTGGACACCCTGAGGAGAGGGTGACACAGTTCAACAAATCCACCACTGACACACATTTTCTGCCTTCATCCTGTCGCTCTACGGTGCAACCCGCTCCTGTCCTGGCTTGCAATGTGAGCAGCATGACATTCCTGAGCTGAATGGGAGTGACTGCCTGACAGGCGGCCATGTTGGAACGTATCTGTGCCGCACAAAGAGCTCGAGTAACAGCAAGATAGTTCTCCTCTTACGACACAGAAGAAAATTAAAAATGACTGATAGCCAAAGTAACGGCATTCAGTGACCACTTTAAACAGTCATGTCAAGGAATTATGATTATAAAAGTACAATAGTATCAGAAAATTGTAGCTTTTGTGAAAGTTGAGAAAATCAGTTTACTCTAGCTAGCTTAGCCCGTAGCCGCGTCACGCTCGAGCGAACTGTACCGGTCCTAACAGTGAACCCTCTTGCTCCGCGGCTGGTGCCCCCCCTCGCTCCACTCCGCTCCAGCTCCTCTCCGTCTTGTGTCCGTCTCCTCCTCTCTGTCAGTCAGCTCGGTTAGTAGTTTAGCAGGCTAGTACGGAGAGACGAGGGCTGCTCCCTTTCGCCCCTGCTCAGTCTGCTCTGCACACCAAACACCATACATTCCGCACCATGGCTGCCACGGACGTTGACGTGTTTTCGGTAGGTACAAACCACACCGCTGCTAGTTTTACGGTCATTGTTGTAGCCTTTTAGATAAAAAAAACATTGCTTGCAAGTGAGGCCATGGGAATACTCTAGATTAAGATTCGTGAAAAAAAGTGTTTTGGTAGAAACTGCTGCGTGTGGGCATGTAGCTAAGCCTCTTTGGAAGCCTGAAATATGGGCTCAGCCGAGATGGTGGAGTGATTTTTTTATGCTAATATTGTTGGAGTCAAGGCACATTTATACGAAACGCACGTTATTGAATGATATTTAACGTGGTCTCATGTAGCTTCCCTTCGCAGACTCGTTTTTCTGTTCGTGTACGCCTTGCTGAACATATGGGTGCAGCGTATGGCACCCTTAAACTGTTTACTGTGGATGTTATTAAAGTACAGGCTGGAAACACAATTCATTTAACAAGGGTTTAGCTAAATCACATTGTATTGTCGTGAATAATGTAGCTAGCTAGCAGAAAAATACAATGAAGTAGCTACTATGTGTGCACTTAAGGTCACCATAACTTGTATTCAGGTTTTCATGTGGGTTCTTGTTTTTTTTTTTTAACTACAATATAGCTCTGAAACAATGGCATGAGCAAGTATATGAACAGTTTGTGTCCTAACAATGTGTTGACATGTGGTTTCATTTTAACTTCCTATTCAGGGGTGCAGAATTCAGCCTGTGGTTCACTTTTTTTTTTTTTTGCTCAATAGCATATTTTTTTGTTCAGGCCATGTCAGTTTTACCAGCAGGATGTGAAACAAGCTCTGAGTACATGTCTTATGGCCTCTATTTCTTCATAAATTCCAGTAGTAGACAAGTCACATTGCAGTATTAGTTAAGACTGGAATGCATCCAGGATTATTAAAACTGTAGCAAGCCCTGTTGTTAGACAGGTGTGAGCATAGTGATGCAATGCACAGTAAAGACTGTGATAATAATAATCTTTATGTCACAGTTCAACATGAAGAATCCTCAGGCGGTGACAATGCAAAGAAAATGCACGCAGAAAAACAGAGAGATGCTGAGAAGTTGAATGCAGAGGGGAATTAAAAAGGGTGATTAGGTTTTTGGCAGATGCTTCAAGAGATCCTTGCGGTGGTGAATTGGACAGTAAGCAGCAGCTGAGTTGCAGGGATAAAGAGATTAAGAGTACACACTCCGGGCCACTCCTACCACTCACTGGTGCAACACATGTCTGAAGAAAGAAAGGAAAGAAAAGAAAAGAGGGGATCCAAAAAAAGAGTGCAGACGATATTGCACTTCTAGCAGTTTTTATATTAGGAAGACATCCAAAAGAGGGGGGGTGTGGGTTGTAGAGTGCATTGCCAATTGGTGATCTCTAAAATGTCTCTGTCAGAATACAAAATTAGAGGATTGATTACTGGGAAAAATGCTGAGAATGCAGGGAAACAACCCAGTGGAAAGACGGTGTGAGCTGCAGCACAGTTGGTGCCTGCCTGCTTGCCTGATTGTCTGACTTCCTGCCTAACTTTTGTGAACTAAGTGAGACCATATTGAACAAACTGACATGCTGCCCAGCCCGTTTGTGTAAAAAGGGCATGTTGTTAATTATGTGAAGCTATTGATATGGATGTGTGGCTGTCGGCTCATGTCGGCCCCATCTGATGGAGGATGTGAAGCTTTGAGATGACTTTCTAGGCCAAAGTGAGTAGACCCGCATAAAACAATCAATGCATCTAACTAACCTACAATTTGTATTGTATTCACTCATTGATTACCAAGTATGCATATAGTGTATGTAACAGGATGTAGCTCACTCAAATGGTTATGTAATGAATTAGGCTATAGCATATTTAGCATGTAGAGTGCTTACTGACCCTGAAGAGCTTTTCCTCTCCCAGGAGGCTTGCATGCATAAAATGAAATTAGCTTTATGAACTGTTTAAAGGCAAGACAAGTGGAATGAGCGATGCACTGTAAAGCAGTAGCTTTGCTCATTTGTGCAGAGGACAATTTTAACTATATTATATGCAATGTAGCTTGATGTTCTTCATTTTAACCCCACCCTCAGACTTTACACACCTTCTGTCAAACCCCAGCTGTAGTTCCTTTCCTGTGTAGATCTGTCTGTACTCAGGTCAGATTTGCAGTTGAGTGCGCTTATGGCCATGTGTCAGCAGCGTTGTTTACTGTATATAGACGATACAGGCCAGAACTGCCTGGAGGCAAGCATGTCAAATCCAATATTACAGAAAAATAATCACAGCTGAGCTCCAGCCTCTCTGGTGATGAGTCAATATCCATCTATAGAAAGCGTCCGAGTTTCCCAGAGACAAGCTCGCCAAAACTGTGATGCTTTATGATTAAAATAGACTTCCAGATGATGTTGCCAAAAGCTGAATGCAAATGGTTTTAGGCGACAGTCTATGTTTTTATGTTGTAATAACATTAATTTTGTTGTTATTTGAATGAAGTAAGGATATAATGAACAGCTGTGGGAAAGGACTCTAGTATAACCACATCACAAATCAAAAGTTTGATCCCGATAAAAGCAGTGAATCCATCAACTACACTGACATTTGTTGAAAGTTTGGATCTACATCTAGGCCTAAGTGTCTTAGCTGTAGTATTTTAACTCCCTCAGCATGCGATACAGACCTATTTTTTTCAGCAGTATGAACAGTGAAAGGCTTAAATGGAGATGGAATTTTTTCAGTTCTTCATAGCTGTGGAAACTGAACTGTGCAGATTAATGAGGCACCTGCAATCTACATGCACCAAATATTCAGATTTTTTTTAAAGCCTGTAGTGTACACACAGGGGACATGATGAATAAATGACACAAAAGTATGAAGTGCTCTCCCACAAATGCAAAATTGTGACAGTCGTGACACGTATTCAATAAAAGGTCTGTAAAGATCCACTCCTGCTCATTGTCCAGAAGTGATGGTTTCAGAATCATCCAAACCAATGTGTGCACCCCGTCTGTCCACTACACTGTATTCTGTTCATTTGTGTAGTTTCGGTACTGTGTGCTGGTAAGAAGACACCCAGTACAGACTGAATTTTATCCAAATTACATTAGAATTACTCCTCATTATCCTCATCATACTTGTTTCGTAATGCTTCTACTTATTTTTTTTTGTGCTAATTTAGGTGTCTTTTTCATGTAAAAATCTAAGTTTGTCTCTGCTTCTGAATAGAAATGTGGATTTTTTTTTTTGGGCATGAATCGCTTCCTGTGCCTTGTATAATGGTTTGTGTACAGCACACACTGATCATAAACAAGGAAAAGGCAGTGTTTTGTAAACTGTGTCAAAAACCCAAATTGAGACACATATTCCCAATGTGCTACGTGTTAAAAGAATCTTTCCCTAACCTTGAATAATGCAGATATGTTCCATGTCTCCATCAGAAAATATGGTCATTGTGTAGTCTTTGTGGCCAGTGCTTAATACAAAGTCAAAACCTGAGGAAAACACACTCAGATGAGTGTAGCTTTTCTTGGTAGATTGTTAGGTCCATGCTTCCTCAGTTATATTTTCTAGGGGCCCATAAAGATGCCTATGCTGTACATCGGTCTTGTAAAATAATTCCTGTCTCCTCTTCCATCTGTCGTCTTTTTTTGTCTTTCCTGCTGGGCACAGATGAGTGATTAGGATGAGCAGTAATGTGGCCCAGGCAATGTGTGTTCACAAGGGTGACGTACAGAGAGAAGAATGATTATGAGATAATAAAAAGAGACAGACCGGTTTCTGTCTGCGTTTGTGGATGCTTGATGTCACACAAATCAACATTTTTATCTTTATAAGTGCAAGTGGCTGCAGGAGAAGTTTTGCAAGAGCACATATGTTTTCATAAGCGAAGTCAATGTTTGCAGCGATTCTTTGAACACTTTAAGGAACATTTGATGAAATTTAGAAAAAAGTGTTGCACTTCTAATCCAAATCTTCTTCTTGTTTTAATCATTTAACACTTCCCCTTGCTTAGGATGAGATGTGAAATCTTTGTGCTGTTCATTATTAGCATCAAACCAAATCTCCTGTTACTATTACAAAGGAATCAGGTTTTAGTCCACATGTGGTGATACTGTACAAGACTTTAGGTTATGCTTTAAGACAAGAAGCATTAGTCACCGTTCAGCTCATCTAGGGAGTAATGTATGGGCTGTATGTACATGTTGGTTTAACAGTGAGGTTATCTCAGAGCCTCCTCCCATCATAGCTCTTAGAGTGATTGCTTTCCAAACTGTGCTTGCTCTTGAGCTCGTGACTCCAATTGAAAGTGATTTATCCTTATATTTTTATTGTCCATTTTGTAAATGAGTGAGAACAGTAACAACTAATGTCAGATGTCAGTGACGACAGAATAAGCCTGCTGGTAAATCAGTACTGATAGTAATGTCATAGCTACATTAATGGTTTTTGAAGGAGACTGTATAGGTACTAATATATCATAATAGGCACTACAATACATGTTACAGTATAAATCTTTTTTATTTTCATTTCATGTAAACATTCAAAGCAGTTCTACAGCTTAAAATGTAAACCTATTTAGTGTAATTTGAATTTGTCCTTCATCATAATGTCTTTTAAAACATTTTATAAAAGGTGGTGAAGAAGGAGGAGGAGATTTATTAAGATGATGCTAAAATTTTGGTATGAAATGCTACTAAGTGATACAGTACATTAAACTGTTCTCCATAAAAGTGTTGAAGTTTGGTACCAAATAGACTTGATCTCATATTACACTAGGATAAAAACACATTAACTTTGAGTTAAACAAGGTCAGGATAGTTGTGCAAAGTTGTAAAATCATCACGGTTTATTAAAAGGAAGTTTTTCCTCGCCAACTATCCCCAAGTGTTTACTCCTGGAGGATTCTTGTTGGTGTCTGTGAATTGGCTTAAGAGTCTGGTTTAGTACAGCTCTAAATGTAAAGTGTCATGAGATAACTTTTGTTATAATGTGGCGCTATATAAATAAAATTTGATTGATCAAAACCAAATCTAGCTTGAAACTGACAGTGGAGGATGTGTATCAACAAAAAATTTCAAAAATGTAAAACAGGAAATTCCTGCCTTTGTACAAATCGACCAAATTTCAACCAAAAGTATGTATTAAATTGTCTTGCTATATATCATCAAAATATCAATATCACTTCTAGATACAAATGCCCAGTTAAATTTCAGAGGTATTTGATGTAAAATGCATCACGGTATACTCTACACAGTTTCTTCTTGTTAAAACAGAACATTTAAGCCAAGCTTGTTCTCAACAAAATGCATGTATAGTAAATATGTGCAGTTGTTTTCAAAGGCCTTCCCTCTGTGTTTCCTCTGACGTTCACATAACACACCTAAGCAGCAGCTGCAGCGGTGTGTGTCTCAGCCTGTCAGGGTGCTGCCGTCTGTCAGGTGGACGCTCACCGAGGCAGACACAAGGCAGGTGGAGATTTAGACCAGAAGGAGAGAACAAGGCTGCACACAAACCACAAGACAGGCTACAAAGACAGTGTAGGCAGCTGAGTAATGGAAGGGAGGTTCTCAGGTCATTTAGAGTGTGTCAGTGTTTGGAGGGGTGGCTGCTAAACAGATCAGTTCTGGTGGTTTATCAGGTAAACTCTGTATCATCCTGTTTTTATTACATGTCCTGTTTGCAGTCACAGCTGATGACAGAGAGCTTGGGGAACCTGTTCTTAAAGGCTGAGCTGTATCTTTTTTTTATTTATCTATTTTTACATTCGTTATTTAGATGATTATTAGTTTAGTTTATGCATTTTGAAATTGTAAAGCATCTATTTCTTTGACCCCAAGGTGTAAACTTTCACCTTTTGAGACATGGAGGTTTATGTATTTTATGATTACAGCGTTTTCTCCACAGTCTTTACTTGGATAGGTATATTAACGGCCATTAAACTATAATTACTGAGCGATTTCAACAATCATTTTGCAGTGGGGGAGGACTTACTTTTAGCAGAAATAGCAAAACGACTTGCAGCTCTTCACAGGTCCTATATTTATGCTTGATCTGCAGCTGAACATAATCTGGACTCATTTTAAATCTGACCTCATGACTGACCAGTAATACACATTACACAAACTTTCTCAGGTTAAAGCGGACTAATGAAATGCTTTGAATTCTGACAGACTCTAAAGAATCATTATATGGTCTGAAATAAGCACTAACATAGTAGCAGTCACTCTAACCCCACAAAAAGATAAAATGTATGTCTGTGGGAAACACTGGATGATAAAAACCAGAAAGGCAACAATTCTTGTCTTCTGTCAAACTGCGACCATTGAGATACTGTCGTTTTTGCTGTGCTTGCTTTAGTAGTCATGTTTTTTCCTTTTTGTAACTCACTTTTTATTGATTTTTCTTTCTTTTCACTCATTAAACATTTTACAGTGATACAACAGGAAAGAATTATAAGAAAATATATCTATAAAATATGACCATCAAATGTTGGAAAAAAAAAATGAAGAGAAAAAAAATACAAAAACAATAGAGTACTGTCAGTTTTGTTAGGATATACTGTTGCATTATATCTCTTTCCAGGTAAAATAAGTCCAAGGCCAGGACAATAAAGCGGTTTCAGAATACCAATCCCTTAAGTTATCGTAGGAATACCCCAGAATGCAGTTGGATCCGCTCAGTAGTTATGGTTTTAACGGTATGGAGCTGCAGTTTCAGACCTGGGCCGGTTCACCTGTTGTGGTTCATATGGTACGTGTGTGTTTACTGTATTTAGCCCAACGCTCCAAACAACTAGGTTAGCTAATTCATAATGGGCCAGAATCTTGTCTCCACATTGTGAACAAGCCTAGTGTATACGATTTGTGCCTCATTACGCTTTGAGCCACCTGGGGCCCCTCTGTGCAGCCATTTCCTGTTGGCCTGGTGATACGGTGGCCTGGGAACTGCGTTGTTTCCTCACTGTGGGACACTTAACCAGAGGCTTCTCATTCCTCTCATACTTTGTGTTGCTGCTCGTCTCTAAACTAGCATGGAGGGGTGGACACAGAGATGCCTCACAGTTTGTCTAATAACTCTGGATTACCCTGAGCCCTGCATTAGCACATGTGTGTTGTTTTGTAGTTCAGTATAGATTTAGGAGCTGTTAAAGTCACTTTCCTCAGTTCTACACATTCCTACCCACTTGTGCTGCTTCTTTAGGTTGATCCTTAAAGCTCCAGTTTTTTATTTTTTTATTTTTAAGGTGACCTGTTTAAGTATAATCAGCTGAAAATAATAAGTGTTTTCTTTAGCTTAGAATGACCCATTTAGGGAGGGGCTCCTCCTCCATGGAGTCCACCATTCAGCCCAGAACAGACAAAACAAAAATACTAGCTCTTGAGGGGGGCTTTCTCTAGTTTTTTTTGTGTTTTTAGTGGCAACTGTAATTTATCACATGCTCTTTAGGCAGTGGAAAGTGAGGTACAGGCTGTTCAATTGGTTGCCTTCTGCAGCCTCACCACTAGATGCCTCTAAATTGTACACAGTGTCCTTAGAAGATGATACTCAGGGTTTCCAGTCACACTAATTAATGATAGAACAATATATTGGGCCGATATTTTTCCTGTGTCGGTATCGGCATGTTGCTTTAGCCGATATGCTCTTGTTTCCCTGCCATGATTTACTGACAAGCGAAGTTCACAGCACCTCTATGTTCTTGGAGATACTGCTGTCCACACTTGGTGTAGTAATATTTTTTAAGTTAACTGTCACAATTTTTACTTTCGAGTTTTAAGTAAAGAAGATTTTCTGACATTTTTTATCATTTGACAGAGAAAAAAAAATCAGTATCGGCTCCAAATATCGGCTTAGAAATATCGGTGGCCTGTATCGGTCACCGGCTAAGGCTGATGTAAAAAAAAAAGAAATAAATTGGTGTCTGCCCCAAAAAATCCATATCGGTCCATCACTAACACTAATATTTCAGGAATTTGACATAAAATGGCATTTAAACAACATGAAGCTTTTTGCTGCAGGTTGTGACAAATGCTCCATGTTTGTAGTCAGCTGGAGCAGAGACAAATATCCTTCCTGGTAAAGATACGTTCTCCAAGGAAAAGTCCACAGTTATGGTCAGACGAACACATATATTATACTAACTTCAACTATTATGAAAGAGGATATGAACAGGTTTTGGATAAGCTGACCCTGTAAGGTTTTTGAAGAAATAAAAGAGGGAGGTCATGTTCATCCAGTATAAACTAGTTTCAGTGGTGTTTGCATAGCTCCGTGGAAGCAGAAGATCTTGTGAAATAAACATTTTTGTTAGCCATATAAGTAGCTTAATTTTTTTACCCTCAGCCCTCACCACAAGATATTGTCATCATTTTGTCATCTGTCCGTCCATCTCTCCGTTCGTCCATATGTGCAAAAACTTTGGTGTGGACCGAAAGCCGAGGGTTTTTAAGTACGGGCATGTTATGTTTTATTTTTACAGAAAATTGGCAGAAAAAGAATGTGTGCATGTTTACGTACTTGCTGTTACTCATGTGTGCATGCTGTTGGTAGACCTCATCCACAACCTCATCTGCTTCTTGACATTACCGTTGTTATGTTATGTCTCAGCCCAACGGAGTGTAGAAGTTTAACCCCGAATTATCGTTATGAGTCATGATTTTTGTTTTTTTTTTGTTTTTTTCCTAAACTGGAGAACGTTCGCCACCGTGGGTTTTGGAGAATTTCTGCAAAGTTTAAGAGGTCAGAGAGGTTCCTTTACGTCGGCCGTGACCCTCTAAAGATCTACTGTTGCACAAAGCCTGTAGCAGCAGGCCTGTGACCTGAAGTGTAAATTCCTCGACCCTCGAAGATGTTTTTAAGCAAGATGCCTATCTGCCAAATGTGTGCAAGTACATACATGAGATGTGATGAGCAATGGAAATGGTCAACTGCTATTTTCAACACCGCAAATGAAGGCGGAGAGGAATGTATCAGTGTGTTTGTTGGAGAGGGGAGGGTGTGGCTTCTGGTGTTTATCGAAATAACATCACAAATCACAGGGAAGTATCAATGCTGTTGAACGAGATCCGACTTAACCATGGGTAAAAAAAAAACGGCATCACTTCCTTTCCTCTACATACCAAAGTGCTGAGACACATGATCCAACGCTTTAGCCTCAGTGACTTTTATTGATGGGAATTTGTTTGGCCGTGTAAACCTCCAGAGCTGCAACTAATAATAGTTTCATTATTGATGAATCTCCCTAAAGAATTTCTTCCTAAATTGATTAGTTGAGTAGTAGGGAAGCCCCTTTGTGACTTTGCCCATCACTGCGACTAGGAAAAAATAAAGCAATACCTAAGTATGTATCTGAAAATCAGCATACTTTGTCAAAATAATGACATTGTCTAAATGATATCATTATTTTGAGATGTAAAGTGATTATTGTCAGATACCAACTTAGTATTTTGATGTTTCTGATCACATCTGTGCTCTTATATTGCAGATAAATAATCAAAAAACAGTCAAAAGTACCCATCATACTATCCCACTAACAGCAGTCCTCTAAAAATATGCTATTTACTCAGATGTAATGCTAAGAAAGTGAGAACTTGCCACGTTTGTGATGCTACAAACATCAGATATATTTACATGCTGCTAGAAAGTGTATTCATTTTATTATGAAAATAGCTGTAGCTGATGTTTGTCAATCAAATCATCACATGCTCCTTCCATTTGTAGAAACACAGCTCCATCACAACAGCACAGCAGCGGAAGAAGTGGCAATTCAAGATGTTTTATTTTTTTCTATATTCTTTCACCTGACTTGCCATTCAACATGTTTTCTTTGCTTTGTTGGGTGTTTTGCCCATAACAATTTTATACTTTACAAACATATTTACATCTGGCATCGATTTCTTTTTCCTGCTGAACACAGGTGGTAGTGTAATAAATCGACTGGGTGCTGCTGCTTGGCTCAGTTTTGTCGAGTTCAGCTCCTGTCAGATTACTCCAAAGGTGTTGCCTGACATTAAGTCCGCTCTCTTCCTTTTGCTCCCAACGTGTATGCATACACTCTGAGCTTTCATCACCCGCTGCTCATTCTTTTTCGAACTCATCTGCTGTGTATGCGGAGCCTTCACCTCTCGGTCGGGTTGCGTTCAGCTGAGTTCTGCTCTGCCTCTGTTCTGTGACATCAGCCTTCAAATATGCAGCCGTCGTGGCTCAGCCAGACGAGCTCTGGTGGCCCCATTCATCTTAAGGTGCTGTCTGCTCCCCTTCTTCTGTACAGCTCCAGCATACTTTGTCTCCTCTTGTCGCTGATGGTCTCTGTCTACGGAGACGTACTAGATAAGGAGGATCAAAGGTGAAAACGTTTACAGCTCAGTCATTTTATCAGCCTGTCTGCAGTGTGTCGTATATCTGGAATATTTTAGGATCTTCCACACTTAAATGATTAAAGAGTGGCAATATGTATCTGATACCTATTGTAGCAGTGATGCAGGACGCTATTTCTGTATTTTTTCAATATTTCTGTATATTTACTACTAACTTGTAGCACTAAGAAGTATGTCCATCAGTAGACATTTGACAGCTCCATTTCCTGTGCAGGAAGCATCTATCTTTTAGTGTGGTATGTAGCATATCTGAGGTGGATTCTTGATATTATCATTTCTATGGAATCTTGCAAATCCAGTAGCTTCACCAAACTTGGTGTAAGAATGACAGCTGGGTGCATGTATACAGTATATGTGTGTAAAATAGTTTGCTAAACACCACAGATAAAGTGAACAACAAATAATAGAAATTGTGCAAATAGAACATTATATTCTCACAGTTTTTCGTCAACTTTTTGATTAAATGAAAATTAGCGAACTACTCCAGACAAGGATAAGTCTGTTTTTTTTCTTTCTCTGAAACAGAAATTAGTATGGTTTTCCGATTGCACTGATTGAAGTGTGGCATTTATTTGCTCTTGTTAACAGTAAACCTAACACTTGAAATGATTGTTCTGATTTGAGCCTTGAAGTCTCTGTTTTGAATAAATGCTAGTTGTATTGTTTCGAGTCTTTAGTTTTGTGTTTTATACAAGATTTGTCTAATGCGAGGCAGCTGTCCTTGTTTCAAGTAAAAGAAGATAATCAAATGTAAAGCTTAGTATAGTTATTTTAAACCTCCTCTTTATTGAGATCACAGTTATGATTAGGAGTGTGACAAAATACCGAACTATTGTGATAATTAATCTGATGGATTACCGATTAGCTCTCATCACATATCTTTTTTTTTTTGCTCCTCACGCGAGTGGCTAAAAATTGTGCCGAAGTCACAGAAGAAGAAATAAACAACTGTGCTAATATGACAGATTGGGGCAGTGACATTAAGATGAAAGATGTACCAGTATCATTTAAATCAAAAGTGTGGAGTCACTTTTCCTTCTATAGTGTAGATGGCACTAAACTGAATAAGGACTTTGCAGTATGTATGAAGTGAGAACTGTCTCACAAAAATAAAATACACTGGCGGCATGACAAACATGCACACTTAAGAGAAATGAGATTTCATGTTTTCTGAATGAGTTTAAAGTGAAACTGATCTCAATAAATGGCATTGTATGTCACGCCAGTTCTTATGGCATTTGGCGCTCTATACATATGCACTCTCGACCTTTTGCATGTTATTCAGCACCATTTGATGGTGTGTCAATGTACGCGAAGATCTCCGGTTCCCATAACTGTAACCCTAACCCTCAGTGTGCAGTGTTTGACCCATCGATTCTGGTCGGACAGGGGGCTAATAACAGCAGAAAGCTTATAATACATGTTAACTTGTCAAATAAAAGTGGTGTGTATATTTAAATGAGTCATGATATTACATTGTTTAAAATAGTGTCACTGTTTGTCAGACTCTTTACAGCTATGTTCCACTAAAACAGTGTCATTGTTTTTGCACTATTGCTGTTTGTACTCTGGTTAAATTATGCTGTAAAATATAAACTATGACATTTTTTTGGTTTGT
>JAPTYQ010000007.1:6156423-6174366 GCA_029814465.1 Ostorhinchus cyanosoma | reverse complement strand
TTTTACCTGATTTGTCCTATCTCTTATCATTGCGAAAACACATTTTTGGTGACCTTGACCTTTGACCTACATTCACCTAAATTTCATGGGATCTATTCTGGATCACCTCACACCTTTCCTGAGAATTTCATGGAAGTTGGTCCAGTAGTTTTTGTGTAAAGTTGCTGACAAACAAACAAATAAACAAACAGACAAATAAACAAAGGTACCAAAAACAATACCCTCGCCTCCGGTTTGGGGGGCGGGGTAAGAAGGTCAAGGCTGCATATGATGATGCTCTTAGAATATTGTTGAAATATCCAAAGTGGGAAAGTGCAGGTTATATTTTTGTGACCTGTAATGTTTCTACTTTTTATGCTTTGCTGATGATTTTTATACATAAGTTCACGTGCAGGTTCAAGGGATCGAAGAATGAATCCTAACGTCTGAGTGACACAAGGGACGCCTCCATCTGTTGGAAATAATAACACAAACAATTCTATGTATTTAAATCACTGACCACTGACTGACACTGTATATGTGTGATTTTTATCTCTGCGTTTGTGTGTGTGTGCGTGTTCGTGTACGTGCAATGTCGACTTTTGGACTGATTCTGCAAATATTCTATTCTATTCTATTCTATTCTATTCTATTCTATTCTATTCTATTCTATTCTATTCTATTCTATTGGAATTGGATTGCACCCATTGGTTTTGTTTTTGTAAATTGTAAATAGTCCTTTATTCACTTTTCTTGCATGTTTGTCCTTACACAGCTGTCCATTTTATTGTATTTTCTGTGCCGTAAAACACTACGGAACACTGGTTTAGACTAATCCAGGGTAAAACCATCCATTATTTACCACTTTCTATTCACAGCATGTTTACCCACATATAGTATTAAGTATCGTACATGTTGCTTTATCTGGAAAAAAAATGAATGTAACAATAAGAAACATCTACTAAACATTACATTCTAGCTTAAAGACCATAAAAACATATTAACATTGACCTTGTGTTTTTCACACACATAAAAACACATTGCAGACTGTGCAGATGTTGATATGAGTCCATCCTTCAAACCTTGACAGTGAGTTTCTATAAAAACTCCACACTAATAAGATTATTAGGAAAATACCTCTCAACTCTACCCATAATGCAAAGTAATTAAAGCTTCTAATAATAATAATAAAAAAACATGAATATGCCCATGAGAAAAATAAAAAAATATTAATTGTAGACCTTTAAACACAATAAATGCAACCATTTTATTGTAAAATTTCACAGCTATGTGCAATTTCCCTTATGAAAAGGATTTTTTCCAGTACATATATAGTATATTATGCAGACCCTAACATACTTCATCAGTGCCCCTTTTGTACAATACTCATAGATGGCAAACAACTAACATACTGTATGTATGAGAATCATATGAAATTTATTTTGTTCATGGATACCTTTTACTGAGGTCTGCAATTCCAGAGTGTATTGTTTTTTGTTTTTCTTGCTGTTTGACAAAATACATAACAATAGAAAATATCTACATGTGCTGTTCACATTTCTGTCTCATTTCATGGGTCCCAAAATAAAAATGACTCAGTCAGAGTTAAAGTACAGTGCAATAAAACGTCCGTGTTGATGCAGGCAGATGAAGCGATGCTCGAGTTAGTCCAATTCAGATGAACATCCCTTTGATTTTGTTTGACTGAAACATATTCAACATGCACACACTACTGGATAGAAACACACTCCAGTACGTCCTCCACTTTACTCTGATAGTTTTCCATTTACAGTAATAATAACAGAAAAAAAAAAACAGATTCGTGGAAAAAAAAAATTAAATTGTTATAAAGTATGTACTGTTTAAAACAAGACATGCTCAAGATTAAATACAATGACTTTGTAAGTAAATTCACACTGACTCTACTCTGAACAAGCGACACCTTCAGGATTTCCTTCCATTTTACTCCGGTAGAGTAATATTTTAGAACGTTATGGTCGACAGAGAGAAGCACGGGTTGCAATGCTCGCTCTGCTTTTTTGCAAAGTGACATTTTAAAATAAAGAAATAATGGTTAAAAACATGTTCAGCGTGCCTGCTAGTCTGCGTCGGTGCGGTTAAAACCCACCGGATTCACTTCCCGGGCTTTATAAGTAGAATCACATATGACATTACACTTGGATATTGTCTATTGCATGTGTGTCAGTTTGGCACTTTATAAGACATACAGGTACTCAGTCTGTTACACTTCTTTAAGCTACTAAACACTGATGATGACCAGTCTACTGACACACACTTACACCCATGTGAGAGATAAGAGTATGTGCACACTTAGGACGGGTTTAGACTATTACTGTAAATGGCAGATTCTGCAACAACAGGACCACTGTAAAATACAAAAGGGAAAGAACACCGGGAAATAGGAGCTAATCTGGTAAATGCAGATGTTATTATCATCACTGATGCCTTTTTAATGATGTTAAATATTAATGAATATCATTGTGATGGTGAAAAAAAAAAAAAAAGTGGAACTCGTTTTTGTAGTAGTCACTTAGACAAGCAAAGTTTAACCTGGTAGCTTGGGAACTGTTATTTTTTTAAATTTATTTATTCTTTTTTTTTTTCTTTTTTTTTTTTTTTCCCTGAAAATATTTAAGCCTACTACTCAGAAGCTGCACAACAGGTCATGTTGCAACTTACTAATTCAACAGATAGAACAGACCGGCGGGCCTGTGTGAGAGTAGTGTACATCGATCACAACATAGAAAACACAAGATAAATAAGCTCAAGCTCCATTGACACATTGAACAGAAATGTCTCTGAGATATAAATGACAGCATTCTGTGTTTCTTTTCAGGGGCTATATGAACATAAAATACTTTTTTTTTTTTTTCTTCCGACAAAAATAAATACCATCAATAAATAATTAAATAAATACCCTTCCCCCACCCCGAGTATTCTACAGGTCAGTCCAGCATAATACAATAAATCTAATATACTGTATGATGATATACTGTAACAATGCTGAGATTACAAAATATATACCCTTTTACAAAATCCCAAGGGTCTGACAAGTGTTTTCTTCCTTTAGTCATTTATGTACATAAACAATGTGATTTACACCTATCCTTTGTGAGATTACAAATCATACTGATGCGCTCTCTGTTTCCATTCGTTGCATACTGACATCTATCAAAGTTGACCTGTAATGGGTTGTTCTCTGTGTGCGCTGAGTGTTATATCATACACAACATTTACAATTTAAATATGTTTTAGACGTTCTGCTCGCTTCATGTGACAAAATGGTGTTCAAAACTAAATTTAATGAAAAAAAAATAAATAAATAAATGAACTTCTGCCCAGCTCCCAGTCGATGTGGTAATTTACATTCACGATCCATATGTGTTTTTTGTATTTTTTTTTCTCAATTAAAAAAAAAAAAAAAGACAAGAAAGGAGACGAACTGGATAGTAAGGCATACACATCTGATTCCAGACACAAGCTGACGCTTTATCTTACTTGAGCTGAGTGATTATCAATCATTAAAGATCTTTTTTTCCTGCGTTTTTGTTTTTTTTTTCCAGGAAGTTTCAAGTATGACTGCCTAAAAAATAAAAAAAAATAAAATAAAAAGCTGAGGGATTCCATATTTCTTAACTGTGCTGACGTCTGCGTTAAAGCTGGAGATGAATTCGTCTGTCCGAAACGCAACTCGTAGTCGAGCAGCTGCAGGTAGAACTCTGCTGATGATGAGACGTTTTTATAAGAAGACCTAACTTACAGTGTAATTTCTCTTGAAAAAGCTTGCATAACTAAAATATAAGAGCGCTATGTGATTATTATGTAAATGCTTTTACCGGCAAATGGAACAGAGAAGAGGTCAGCCTGGTCTATACTATAAGCTAATGGCTGTGAGAAAAATGATTAAAGAGTTTTCAGGCCTGAATGTCTGGGTTGATCCTCCCACCTGTATGCAAAGATGATTCATCAACCAAAGGAAAAAAAAATAAAAATAAAACAAATAAATTAATTAAATAACTGGGCACATTTTCTAATGAAATTTTCCAATTTTCCTAGAAAAAGTGTTAAATCCTGAATGAGTAACAGTGCTATTTTTTGATTTTTTTTTTTCTAAACTTTCCATAACCAACAATAGAAGACCATAAAACAAGTTGATTTTTTTTTTTTTTTGGCCTGAAAGGTGCATGCAATAAATGTAAACCACTATGTAAGAATAAAATATATACATTGTCTGTACAGTTGAGCCCATAAACAGAATCATCTCTGACCACACATGAAAAAAAGTGATGTTGAATTGTGTTAACGCTTTAGCTAAATATATGAATCATGACTCTCAGCATCAGTGTCTAACATAATTCTATTAAAGTGCTTCAGGTTTTTGTTTTGGAGAAAAAAAAATTTAAATACTGTTAGTGTGTTTGTGTGTGTTTGTGTGTGTGTGTTTGTGTTTGTGTGTGTCGTCTACAAAAAAGAGCAATCACCAAGAATCCAATTGTCCAAATAAAATGTTCCAAAGTAAACGTCTTATATCCACATACAATAATATTCTCACAACAATCTTTAAACCAGTTCATGCCGTTTAAATGTAATGCTACAACATTTGCGGTGTCATCGTTAAAATAAGTGAGATCAGGTTGAATGAAAGTAAAGTTAATGCGAGTTATGGTGTTTCAGTGGGCCCCTTCCTTCAGAATGTCCTTTTGCTGGCGCAGAGCATATGTAGAACATAATGGAGTGTATGATAAGGCTGGATACACACCTGGGCCTAGAGATAGAGATAAGAGACCCAGTAGACCAGGTTGAAGAGACCGAATGCAGTGGGGAAGAAGATGCGTGCGTACGAGTCTATCTTTGCGATCCGAATGTGCAACCTGCCGTGCCGCCACGCTCCGGAGCGGCAGTCTTCGAAACAGCAGAAGAAGCTGGTGCAGTCCTTCCCGTCCAAGCACTCGTAGCCGTACTCCTCGTCTCGCTCCTGCATGTGCGTGGCGTTGTTCATCTGAATGGCCGTGGCCGAGCGCGGGCGGATGTCTACCGTGGGTGTCTGCTTTTAACAGGACAAAACGAGCACAGTTAGCCACGGCCTCGGCCTCCAACGACGCCATCAAGACCTCACTCACGTACTGTATAACAGGGGATTTAATTTACCCCACCGCTTTTCTCTCTTTTCTGTTTTGTTTTTTTTTTTTTTTTTATCGTTAGTGAGAGCGAAATGTAATTTGCACCTTCGACCGTTGCCAATAGACCCTTTTAGTGTCAAGAAAATACAAATAGACCCATAACCGCCACCTGTGGTTGTAATTAGAGAGGCCTATAGTAACAATGGGTTCGTCCCCCCATTGGAACCCACGATGCAAATTACACCTTTGGGCCTGGGACGTAGCGGGCAGCCAAAGCAATCCGAATATTTTTAGTGCGATATATTATATAGCTTTATTGAGATTCTACTGTACATAAAGCTAGTGCTGGGCAAAACCACTCTATTTTTAATTCTGATTATGCCGCTGCTGTAAAACATTTGGAAAAGGGCGTGAAATCAAATTGACAGATGCCTGCAGGCAATTTGTTCCACACACATTTAAAGAATGATTTTTTTTTTTTTAATGCCCAGTGACTCAACGAAATGTCATAATCCGGGACCTGTATGTGAAACAAATATGTAAGGTGTGCTGTTAAATGGCTTATCACGCACCATTAGTTTAAGGAGGAGCAGGTTAATAAATCAACTTACTTTTCAGACTGTGCTTTCCATTAGAGGATACATGCCTTTTACTTGTGAAGATTTCTCCAAAATAGGACAGTGTGACATCAGTGAGGCATTCTAAAGGCAGATAATTAGTATTCAACTAGGCCGTTTTCATGGGCTTTTATCTCCAAATGCCACGCCACCTTTGCACAAATTGGAATTCTGGCTGTTTGGCAGATTAAATGCTTTCCCCTTCTTTGGCAGAAATGGACAGTCCCTTGACCTTGCTGATAAATTAGGGTGTCAACCTCATCATTTATAAAAAGACACAGTGAGTCAAGCATACTCAAAGGTTCAGCTATTGAGAATCGCACATTGTCACTTCCTTAAAAAAAAAAGTGGCAGCAGCTGTCATTGAAGACGTTTTTTATGTTTTTGTTTTTCTAACATAAGGAGCAGCAATCTATAAATGACTGCAGTGGCAGCATGTATTTATGTTTTCTGTTTTGAGAATGATTTTTTAATGGCCTCGCATTAAATAAGGGAGGATGTAAACAGTAAATATTCTTTTGCCATATTGGAGTTTCTTCTCAGTTGTTTTTTTTTTTTTTTTTTTCTGAATATATCTACCATGGGCATGCTTGCTCCAAAAAAATTAGGTCATTGCAGTTTTGGTTTCAACATAACATTTACTGCTGTAAGCATGCATCCTCAAACAGGCTTAAAATACTCCATTGAACTGTGTATATCCTTACAAGTTCTCATTTGCCCAGCACTAGTGCACAAACCTGCAGTCCCTTTGAAAACCATACATAACCACAAGCAGAACAATGTAGAGGTCAGTTTCAGCATCTCCATCTTTTTTTTTTTGTTTGTTTGTTTTTGTTTGTTTTTTTTCTTTTTTCTTTTTGTCCTCATTATTACAGGACAGCATGTTGAGTTAATGAGGGGATTAGCAAAACAGGTTATGACTCAGTTCTCAAAGGGGATTGGTGGCACTGGAGGAAGCGCAGTGGAAGCTCAAGCAGAAGGAGCACTAACAGCGTCCTGCCGCGTGGCCGGGTCAAGCCGGGCCGTGCCGAGTCAGTGTTAGCAAAAAGAAAAAAAAAAAAAGTAAAAAGAAAGATACAACACAGTGGCATTGGCAACTTTAACTGGCTGAAAGTAGACAACCTCTCAGAGCAGACAACAGGCAGGATCCCTTAATTGTGTGGCATTATTTCTGCATTGTAAGTCTTTTATTTCTACTTTGAAAAGCAAATTCATCCACCCTAAAAATACACCTCCTAGTGATACACTGATGAAGACCTGTGTGTGGAAAAGCAGATTATCTCGTCTTGAGTTTGGTGTTAGGTTAAATTTAGATCTTTGCTAGCACCCACCCACCTACCCACCCACCCAGCCTGGATGTTTTCTGGGTGTTTAAAGATTACCATGTGTTAATCTTCTGAATGGACCTCCAACTCTAATTAGACTCACAGCACAGTGCAGGGGTTGTCTGTTTCAGTCTGTTAAGGCTCTGCTGACTCTGTAGGAAGCGTCAGGTTGAGAAGCCCAACAAACACACAGGTATAGATTTACTGGCAGGAAAAAGGGAAAAGAAGAGGAAGCTGTTGCAGCAGCTGCTAGTTCACTGTGGTTACAACAACAACAAAGAGTGAAACAGGACAGAGGGAGCCAGAATGAATCCACACTGGGTCTGGACTATTACATTCCTCTGGACACGGGACGTGTGGGATGTTTACTTGAATTTTAAACAACTGCATAAGTACGTCTGGCTGGCTGCCTCCGCACTGTGCACTGCAGAGCGCCCCTTTTAATGTTATCTCTGATACCTATTTAGTAACTGAGGAGGAGTACAGTAAGAATGCAGGTAGATAAAAAGGGGGGAGAATAGAGAGGCGAATCTGCTGTAGAACAGACAGAAAAGCAGTGAGGTGCTGGGGGCTCAAAGAGCCAAAATGCAGCAGACACATGCAGTCAGACACAGGCAATATACCTTTGAGGAAAAGAGCCGGAGGAGCTTTTGTCCAGACAGGAAACAAAGAATATGTGGAATTGAAAGAGAGTAACAAACAAACAAATAAGGAATACATGTAAACAGAAAATACATCAATAAAAGAAAAAAGAAACAAACACAGAGAGAATGTGTGAACATTACAAGAACAGCACTATCTAACTCAAAATGGAAAGAGAAGAAATATACTGTAGAGAGACATATATGTTACAAACAGACACAGGGGGAGATGCATGGTGGGATATACAATATGTATCTCACATGCTTCTTAAGCAAGAATCACCTTAGAACAAATGGTACTGATACAAAACTCTCATTTTTATTCAACATGTAAAATTCACAGCTGTTCGTGTGCTTATGTGAAGTTTTTCTTCCAGTATGTTTTGTGCTAGATACCAGTTGTTGACATTGGCTAACTCCATCTCTAAGCGTACGGCTGCATCTATGATAAAAGCGTAGAAAGGTATCTCCTTCAAAAAAATCCGCACATTTGTTCCTGAGGTCTTCGGGGGTCTCTCCTCTGCTCCTTTAGAACGACGCCGCTGCACATTAGAGGCTGATAATGATAGCTTACAAATGGACTCAGTTAATGTCAACAAATGAACTGGCACCCAGTACAGCGCAAACTTTGCATAAACACACACAACTTATGTACTTATTTATCTGTTCTTTAATGCATACTTTAAGGATTCATTGTGCATCTGAAAATTTTGCAAATACAGTCAACTTTGAATGAAGTTGTACAAATGGGGACATAAGCAGTGAGTCCCATAGTTTACAGGAAAACCATGACATCAACCATTAGAAGATGATAGTTTGTCACATGTTGGCTATTAGGAGCTGGAAATGACTATATTTGGACAAAAAGGGGTGGCGCTAGCTAATGCTAAACTTACTGAGTGAACTGTGAGCTGCATAAAGCACTGTTTAACATCGTGAAGTGTTAGTGGAGCCTATTAATCACAACTAAAGTGGAGCTGTTTGTCAGGAAAAGATGTGTTTTATTACACAAACAGAAACTCCAAAAGTACGAGTCAGTCACTCAAAGCCTAATAGCACCAATCAAAACTTTCTATTTGACTTCAGATCTGATTAACAAAAGAAAACTTTAGATGCGGACCAGTAGTTCACTTATTAGACTGTTCAAATAAAACAAATGAGACTAGAATGAGACTGATTTCAGATACTTTGACATTGGTTTCACTTTGGAGGGAAGTCTTTGCTCCTTGGTGATTCCTCAGGGAATATTAAATAAGTCTGCTTGAATAGCTGCTTTAAAATCCAAGATATAATACTCATTTTTCTGAATAGCTATCAAAAAGGTCTGCTAAAGTGGATTTTTCTGTAAGAAATGCATGTACGAGGTTAATTTATCAGCTTTCGGCATAAAAAAAAAAAGTCCAACCAAGAACATGTGTTTGGAATGAGCTGAATGCTATATACTCTTTGTGCAGAATATCAGATGTTCTATACACCCACTAGGTTTCATCGCATTGTTCCTGGTAAATAAATGAATTAATAAAATAAAAGTAGTTATTTAATGCAGTTCGTAGTGTAAAGTACAGTTAATTTTCAGACTACACATGTGGAAAGCTGTATGATTATCTATTTACATTGGATGTTAGAGCTGGATTATTTAATAAAACCTACATTTTCACAACCATGTCAACATTGTTAGCAGTTATATTTGGCAGCCATTTTGAAAAAAAAAAAAAAAAAAAAGACAGTGTAATCTTGGATTTTAATGTGGCCAATCAGGCAGATCCCCCTGGGAATCACTGGGCCAAATTTAATGCTTGCATAATCCTTTGCAATGAAATCCCTATAACCTAAAATGTAACATTTTGTAGAATATGTTAAAAAGTGTTTCTCTTGTGCATTGATAACAGACTTAAACCATATGAACTGTCAACTCTTCACTGCAAAAATCTAAATCTTACCAAGTGTATTTTTGTCATTTCTCATCCAAATATCTCATCACACTTAAAATAAGACAGAATCACCTAAAGAGGAACTTTTCAGTGAAATATAAGAATTTTTAGAATTTTAAGAATTCTTATTTTTAGACAATAGATCTGGAAAATCTTATTTCGAGAAATCTTACCAAGATCATGTTAATTCAAGCCTATTGTCTAAAAATAAGATCTTATATCTCACTGAAAAGTTACTCTTTGGGTGATTCTGTCTTATTTTAAGTGTGATGAAATATTTGGACTAGAAATGAGAAAAATACACTTGGTAAGATATTGAATTTTTTCAGCATTTTTTTTCATTTCCTTAATTTTCACATCATTAACTATTTATGAGCATCATAAAATGTTTCAATCTGAGACCTCCTTGCATATGTTTGTCCTTTCTGCATCTTAGTAAGTCATACAGAGAACCTATACATGCCCCTCTGAGGTGGCACACACTGGCATTACATGATTCTAGCCCAAATATCTCATTACACTTAAAATAAGACAGAATCACCTGAAGAGTAACTTTTCAGTGAGATATAAAGAACTTATTTTTAGACAATAGATCTGGAAAATCTTATTCCAAAAATTCCTCCCAAGATAATTTTCACTTGTTCCATTGGCAGATTTTTTTTTGCTTGAATTAAGCAAAAAAAAAAAAATCTTTAATTAATGAGATATTTGGACTAGAAATGAGTAAAATACACTTGGTAAGATTTGGATTTTTGCAGAGCTTCATTATTCATTCATTCATCCACGAGATAGTTACTTTAGACCATGTATGAAACCTCAGTAATAGAAGCTGAAACTAGAGCGCCCCACTTTTTCCCCCCTCAAGTTCCAGTTCAATACTCCTGTTCATCCAAGCACGGTGTATTTAAAGCTTCAGAATCTTCAGTGTTTTCCTAAGCTTTGCCATTCCATTTAGTTGCCTAGAAACCCTTCAGAGAGAGTAACAGCATAACAAATCCAGCAAATCTCCTCATTTCTAGACTCAAATTAACAGCGTTAAGAGAATGACGAGTGAAAATCGTACTGTTTGGGATAAACATATTCCATTAGTGTTCACATATATGGTGAGAGATCATTACTATTTCCACCATGAAGAAGTATTTAAAGCTAAACTTGACCGTCATGTGACACGGGTCTAAATTACAGCTGTGACAGATGCCCGGCGGATTAAAATAACGTTCAAACTGACCGATCCAGACACAGCACTATGAGATGACGGCCCCTGTGAAGATGCTCCCTTAGGGACACTAAGCATGGTACAGCTTTTTTTTTTTTAATCTTATCCTAGTAGAGTAGGACAGTGGGGGAGGGATGGAGAGTATAGTAAAATCTTTGACCCTTAACCTATATATGTATATGTGAAATCCTGTGACACATTCTAAAAATATAACATCTGTACCCAGCCTGCATGTCCATGTGGGCCCCAGAAGGGTTACATATGGGCTGCATATAAGGGTCCCATGTGGGTTTGACTACAGTCTCCATGGTGGCCCCACATGTGTTTGCCCATATCCTCCTGAGACCCAGGAAAGGGAAAGTTTTAGCTTTTTTACATTAAATAATTGTCGTGATTGGAAACTGCACAATGCAACAGTTTTTTTCAGATACATTTTTTTTTATTATCATTTTTTTTTTAATGGAATGTCCTTTACAATGGACAGCATTTTTAAAGTAAATCTGTGAAACTTTTGTCCCCTATAGAGGACAAAAATGCATTGCTGGGTCTCAGGAGGATAGAATCAGAATCAGAGATCTGAATATCTTTCACTCTATTTTTCCCACAATGTTTATCTTTCATGTCATTTGCACTACTTCTCATGTAATTTGCACTATTTAAATTCTATACTGTACAAATATCTTAGTTTGCAATATGTTCTGGCTCCTTAAGAAAACCATCCAGGTTTCATGTTTTATGTTTTTATGTATTTTCAACGCTCTTTTATTTTGTAAGAATTTGTTGTAAAGAGCAAACCGGATGTTACACCAGGCACTTCTGGTTTTACGTCTTGTCTAAAGAAAATGACTTCCTGTACGTTTTTATAAATGTTCTGGGTGGTATGTGTAAACGTACTGAAGTTAGTGTGGTTTGTATGTGTGAGTTTGTGTCATGAAAGACGCTATAAAAATACGTTTATTTCATATTAGCATTTGAGCTAGCGATTAGCCCGCTAGCTCGCGAACGTTAGCATACTAGCGCTACTGCTTGTTACATGTCATCCAAGAGGGGTATAACAGTTTTATTTATATTTGGCAAACATGTAAACGTTTACTATGTGTTTGCTGTTACAGTTTTACACATCTTTGAGTCATCTCCGTGTTGAATAAATGTGAAAGAAATCATCAACAGGTGTCATCATTTGAGGAGTTACCTGTCTAGCTGCACTGGGTAAGTAGCAAGCTCAGAATACAACTTTTTATTTTTTAATGTAAGTAACTGTGCCTTTTACTTATATTTGTTATTGTTTTTCTAATATTTGTTGTTGTTTTACTGATATTTGTTGTGTGTCTGTAAATTCTTGCATTGAACCTGAGAGTTCTACTTCTATTTCGTTGTATTTGGTACAATAACAATAAAGAGATTCAGATTCTGATATAGGCAAACACATATGGGGCCACCATGGAAACTGGGCAGACCCACATGGGACCCTTAAATGGAGCCCAAATGTAACCCTTCTGAGGCCCACATGGACATGCTGGCTGGGTAGTTACACTGTGGAGACCCTCTGTCAAAAACTGAGACATCATGGGATATAATAATTTATTAAAAAGTTATGAAACGTTATTAATATTAACTCATAAAGTCTTAATGGGTAGGTGTTAGAGAGGCACTCACCGGGTTTTTCTTCTTCTTGTCCTTTTTGGCACTTGGCTTCCTGTTGCTGACAAAGTAGTGCAGCGTGCCATACTCTATAAGTGCAGCAAAGACGAAAATGAAGCAGACGGACACAAACAGGTCCATGGCAGTGACGTAGGACACTTTTGGAAGCGATTTTCTGGCGATAGTACTCAGTGTGGTCATGGTCAGCACAGTGGTGATGCCTGTAAATCAGATTGGAAAGAATGGTATTTTATGTAAGAAAAAAAAAATAAATAAAAATAATACTTTGTATGGGTCACTCTCACATGGGTGCTTCTATGATTCTGGGTTTATTTTGGTACCTGGCACTTTCCCAGCTTTTTAGACCCAATAAAAAAAAAGAAATTTAGACATATTTCCCCCTAGGATGTACCTAATGATGACCTCAGATAAATCCAACAAAAAGGACACTCTTGCTCTGAGCCATCCCAAAACATATTGAATTTTTGATAAACTGTTGGGGCCAAAAATAGGACAGGAAAAGTGACCAAGGTGGTAGTGCATTTGACCTCAAAAACACCACTTTAAATGGTCTTATATACCACTATAAATAAAGACAGTGTTCAATTGGTCAATCCTAGTGGTTTTTCTAATCCAGACATGCAGGTTTTTCATGAATTTCAGTCTCATTCCAGGTTTCGAGTGTAACCCATTGTGTCCACTTCCGTTACGTGCTTAACCTGCCTGTTCGTGAATGATTTTGCAATAGCGGCCGTTTTTGTAAAACACTCTGCCTTGCATATTTACTTCGATTCCCAAAATTTACCTGTGAGTGAATAAAAAGATATTGGGGAAAAAAAAAACTGTAGCATGTAATTTTTGTGTCCTTTTTACTGTGTTACATGTGGATTCTTTTATATAAATAACATAAAAATGCGTTTTAGCTGAAAAATTGTCTCCTTTTTCTGAGTTTTATGTTTAAAATTGACCCAAAGTGTTTCCAAATTTGTTTCATAACATTAGTCTACATCTGGTTTGAATTTTTAGTCCCCATGTTCTGCTTTTAGGACCAGTTTCATAGAAGCGCCCTTATATAACAACCCACTTTTACACAGAAAATATACTTGTTTTTGTTCTTTTTTCAAATATATAATTCATTAATTAAGGGAATTTGCCTGACATTAGCAGTGTGTAAACTCTGATTATATTTACACTGTTGCAGGTTCACAGGAAACCATAGAAACTGACACACTTTTAGATTTCCTTTCTATTAATGTTCATATTGTACTCTGGAACTTGACATAATGTTCTGTGCGGATTCATTATGAATTTATTATAAAACAAACTTAGAAGTATGACAACAACTGCATCTTTTAGTATAAGAATACAGAATGTTTTATAATAAAAAAAAAAAAAGAAGCTGAAACTTAACCCATAAGGACACAGTGTGACATTTTTGGCAGTGCCCAAATTAATTTATCTCTATATTTAACCACCCTTAAGTGATTTATCACTATTTATTGTAATATTCTATATTTTGTGTTTTTTTCCATGAAAATCAGATATTTTCCTACATTTAATTCACTGATCATTCAGATGTCCATAAAAGCTTAGAGTAAAGTTGAGGGCTATTATATCAAAAATAGAGAAAAAGGAAGTAAAAGTGACTTTTTCAGTCAAATCTATCATTAATTGAACATGAAATAAGCGTCTCCATCCACTGTCATTGATCCAACTCCATGGGTTTGACCGGTGAATCTAAATTTAATTTTTCATTTTAGAAACACATGTAATGCCTATGGGGACTCCCCTCCTGCTCCTGCATTATCTAAACCCTTTGAGTCTCCAAGGTCGGATTGGTTTTATCATTTGGTCCTATAAATACCAAATTAAATAAAAATACCAACAGCAAAACACAAATTACACTGAAAAAAATATATAAAGCATCACTTAAAGGGAGATCGATAACTAAAACAAGGACGTGAGGAATTGTTCAGATGTTGTGTTTTATTTAGTAAGAGGGTTAAATGACGACTGTTTGATTGCAAACCCTTACAGTTAAGACAGCTGTTTTACGATCGGCTCAATCCACATACTTTAGCGCTTTATGGGTTAGCGTCTGCCATTAACCACCCCACAGCCATACCACATTCTTCTATCTCCCATCTGCCCTAAAGCTCCCTTTTCCCTTTTACTTACTCTGTCTGTCTTTAATAATAATGCGGATGGAAGCGGGTTCATGGCACTCGAAGGGAAAATGCATGTATAAGCACGCTGATATGACAGATTAGCACCGGCATCAGCAACAGCAGCAACAGCGACATAACACACAAGACCACCTCCTGCCTTTAAATAGAGTCTAAGAGGTCTTGTTTGACTTGTAAAAAGATGATTTATGTTTAAATTTTAATGTGGATTGAAAGAAATCAGTCTTGCCAAGATTAACACTGCAGTATTGTAAGTGAATTGATATATTTCAGGACGGCATGGAAGGATTAAGAATTATGTCATCTGCATTAATCCGTTCCCAAACCACCTGGCTGCATGTACCTCCTGAATCATCTTCCCGAAGAGGAAATTAAGGTATTTGACTCTTGGTACATTTTTAGCAGGGAATTAATAGTGTTATTATTCCGACTGCAAATCACGTCTGCGGCAGCCTAAGCAGTAGAAAACAAAACAACCTATTTTTAGAAAGATTAATGACGGACAAAGTAATGATGATGGTGAAGAGGAATGAAGCTTTCTGCCTGGAGGGATTGGTTTACATTCAGTTATGCTCACTAATGATCACATCATGAGGACTTTAGGTCAGGATTTAGAGCCTTGAGGGCCAAAAAGGAACGCTGACTAAGGAATATGCACATAACTGCATCAAAAGTGAACTTCTGAGGATGTCCACCGGACTCCAAGGGCGAGTTCAAAGGCTGACAAATTTCCTTGAAATCTTCGCTTTTGCCCCTCTTTTTTTTCTTTTCTGTCCCTTTTGTACATTCAGCGAAGACGCCACCTGCATTATTATTGTGCTGAGGCTGCATCTCCGCATCTCCCCTGCTGTATTGCATAATTAATGTCTCATTAAGGCATGCATGAAAACATATGTGCCGGGATAGGCTTTTCTAATCAAGATGGACTAGATTCCTAAGCTGCTGCCCCGTCTCTGGGGGTAAAGAGGACGGGGAGGGGGGAAAGAGACAGAAGTATAGAGCAAAATGGCAGGAAGCATGGAGGTAAGAAAGAAAGACAGTATTTCATTGTGAGGTAGATCGTGACCACCGCAGGGTTTTTGATGTGTAACAGCAGGGAGTAATTAAGGACAGGATGGCTAATGAATGTTCTAACTCTGCTGCATATGTGTGTTTGGGAATGGAGGCGTGGATAGGAAACTAACACTGTCCAATTATCCAATAGACAGGAAACAACATAGGCAGAAGATAACATTTTCTGGCATAAATAATGTGTTTTTGTTAGGTTTTTGCAATGGTGGAAAAAGGTTTTTGGACATCCCATGGATTTATGATATATCGCATTTAACCCTTTCATGCATGAATTATCAGAACTTTAGGCGAGATTTTTTTTCCTGAGTGTTTTTATTCCTCTTTAGGCATGAAAACAACACTGCGATTGAAACATTTTTATGAACCTGTTTATCATGGAGTTACAAATAATGTCCACTCAGCTGGACATCACATGTTTAATTTTTGAAGCAAAGAAACGTGTATATGGTAAATTTATGACTGTTAATTAGTTTATGCAGTGTAAAAATATGTTCACTCTATTGGAGTAATTATAACAACAGATTGAGGAAGATGCTTCCCTTCCCAGTGTTAGTGACAAATGCTGTGGTGTTAAACCTACTCTGGAGAGCCCCGCCCACTCATCAAATCAAGGGGGCAGTGTACACAAGTGTTAATTATTTACTCTGTGTAGAGTTAGTTTTGCTCCATTATTTTAACACCCTTGTTTAACACTGATCTGAATAGGGATCAAATAGACTCTAGAATAAAGTTAAAATCAACTTAATTAGTGTTAATTTGACACAGCAACATTGACTGTATTTGAAGCGCAATATCAGAAAGTGATACACTGTGTATGAAAACTAGGAAATTAAAACATTATTATTCAGCTAATTTGATGTTTTCTCTCATTTTACTTATACTCTAATACTAGTTATTACTCACTTCATGGAGATAATAAGCAAAACAAAAAAACAAGAACAGCAAAGTTAGTCAGTGTATGGGATGATACATAAGCGTCCACTTTGTTCGCTGATATGAAACCAAAACAACAAAACCCATGAATATACAAGAGAACATCTGGAGAACAGCTGTCCACTGTAGTGACCATTATGCATGAAAGGGTTAAGAATCCTTCTTAAGTCACTGAAATCTGCCCAGTATCGTTCCCTTCACCAAACCCACATGCTCCCTTCTGCACGTGCTCAGTTCTGTCCAGGTCAAAACTGGATGTTTCAGCAGAAAAACATCTATTCTGCAGATATTTCGTGATTATATTTCAGATTGTGTAAAATATGTTGATATTGCGGTTGTTATCAGGGCTGTTGTTGTTTGTATTGTTGATAATTTCTTGTGACCCCCCCCCCCCATCCTCCCATGTTAGAATATCAAGGGGAGCCTCATATACTTTATGAAGTTTCCCTTGGCAAAGCAAATTTGCTCCTCACCAAAAGGCAGTCAGACGACCATTCTGCTGTTAGGAAGCTGGACAAGACATGTTAAAAAAAAAAAAGAGGGATTGTGTAAAATTTTATGGGTGTCCAAAAACTTTTTTCCAAGACTGTATATATATAGATTTTCTTTCTTTCTTTCTTTCTTTCTTTCTTTCTTTCTTTCTTTCTTTCTTTCTTTCTTTCTTTCTTTCTTTCTTTCTTTTTTTACCCAATGATGTCCTGGCAGGAACTGCATCCTTGTTGATCCAAAATGAAACCCAGGAGAGGACGACAATGAGGGTGCATGGGATGTAGGTCTGGATGGTGAAGTAGCCCATCCTCCTGCTCAGGTCAAAGAAGACAGTCAGCACCACGTAGTCGCCTGGAGAGAGATATAACAGAAAGCAAAAAAAAAAAAAAGGTAAATTCATCATATCGTGTACGGTAAAACAGGGATATTACATTTATATATGAGTTTAGATTCATTTTATAACATGGGTGTCAGAATGATGTGTGACCATAAAGATATCTGCGGGCCATTCAGAAGAACGGTAAAGGTCAAAGTAGTGAAACACACACTGCAGTTTGAGACCGATGGTATATTCAGGTATATTTCTGACTGTGCAGCTGAAACCTGGAACATTCTCCAAAACCATCTGAAACTTACCACACTTTAATCATTAGGACAATTTCAATCTTTAATTCTTTTAGTTTCGTACTATTTCTTTTATTTAATGTTGATTATTTGTAATTGATATATATCTGTGTATATATATCTATGTATATGGATTTTTTTTGTCCCCT
>JAPTYQ010000007.1:5968931-5991712 GCA_029814465.1 Ostorhinchus cyanosoma | reverse complement strand
AGGGAAGGCGAGGAGGGGAGGGGAGGGTGCACAAGTGGTTAGGGGTGATTGGAGGGATGAGTGACAATGAAAATTGATTGAGAGAGGGAGAGAGAGAACAACAGCTGGGAGAGCCAGAGGGAGGAGAAATGAGATGACAGTGCCTTCATATTTCTTCTTTCTTCCTTACTCAGTTCTTGTCTTTCTCACTGGTTCTCCACCTCTCTTTCTCTGCCATCCCTCCATCCCTGTCTTTCATTCAGCAGCCTCTGAGGCGGGCCTGGCTGTGTCGCCCCGCTCCTCATTACTCACCCCTTCAGCCTTAAAGGTCACGAGCTGAAAGCCAACACTTTAAGATGCAAGAATATCAAACTTCTTTATGTAGCTGTTGCTGGCTGTTATTAAGGGAGTGTTTATGTGTGTGTGTGTGTGTGTGTGTGTGTGTGTGTGTGTGTGTGTGTGTGTGTGTGTGTGTATTACCTCCATTTGTGTGTCTGGTTGCATGTGTAGTTGAAAATACTTATGCCAGCTCTCCGCATACATATTAATAGTGTAGTTTTTCATTTGGGGTTCTCAGCTGGTGGTCTCCTGCCTCGAAGGAAGAGTTTAAGCTGTATATCTGCATCATTGCCTACTTATTCTCGCTCTACCCTTTCTTCTTGCTGCCCTCACATTTCCTATGTGTGTGCATCTGTTTTTGTATATGTGTTTTCTTTCCCCCAGGGTCCAATGATTTTAAACGAGCACTAAGGACAGTAAAAGACGTATTAGAAAACATTAGAGGGTCCATTTGCCCAAATAACAACAAAACATTTTCCAAAGTAGTTGTAGTATCTTTATGGAGACCAGTATGGTATGACCAGTGGAAAAGTATTCAAGACATCATCCCTAGTTGAATTTGTTGAGTGTCGTCCCTTTCAGACAAACCGTAATATTAATGAACGCATAGAGGTAAACTCAATAATAGTTATCTAGAGCACCAGCTGCTTGTTGATGTTTGTGGACTCAGTGTTTAAGCTACATGTTGGTAGTATTTGTGACTTTTCATCACGTCCTTTGGATTTCTGTCAAAAATGATGCATAAGTCACAGACACAGACATCGGTTGACAGACTTTAATCATGGATATAAGCTGCCAAGAAAAGGTGCTAAAAGAATGTCTTCATTTACACTGCATCGTGTAGTATGAAATATAAGAAATTCCGTATGTAATTAAATTCTTTGTTTGACACTATAATCTATGATAAACATGTCTTTTTTTTTTTTTTAGCTGCATCATAAAGTTAATAAAATCATATAATAGGCTTATTGCCTTTTAGCTAACACTTAAAGCTGTATGAAAACAGGAGAAAAACACAAATATTTAGAAATAGCTTCCCTTTGCAGCATACTCCTTTTGGTCTAAATTAAAAACACCAAATAGAGATACACAACCTTGCTCTGTTTCACTTTCAAAAAGTGAAACTAAGCCTCACCACTTTTCTAAGCTTCTGAGTCATCCAGCAGAACCTGATCAGTGATTGGTAATTACAGCTGTCAATCATATGTCTAACACCCCTAATCTGTAAACCTCTGTGGTTAGATAAAGTGGGGGAATCACATAGAAGACTTTCTACAGCCAAAAAAAAAAAAACAGACAAGGAGTAGATTCCGAAGTTTCTTGTTCTCTCAAACCACTTGAGTTACAATCCACTGACAGGTAATTATGGTGTTTTTGTGCAGCCATGCTAAAAACTATCAAGCACTGCAGCTTTAATACGAGGACCTCAATATAAAGCATTATCTAATAAAATAACGAAGACAATAAAATGAGAAAAAAAAGAACATTTATACTACATCAGGCCAGCACTGATACTTTTATAGAATGATGTCATAAGAACATTTTCTTAGTTTGAGTTTCTCATGTAGTTGTGATTTTAAAAAGCTCAAAAAAAAGTTTTTGTAGTTTAATCGAATGCTTCAGATTTTATTTTACCATGGGGCTGAAACTGAAAAAAAAAAAAACAGGGTGGGGGTAGGGGGGTCTGCTCCCTCGTCTCACTTCCTTCTCCTTCAGCTCTGCTTTCATTACCCTCCTTGTCCCCTGGTCTCCGTTGTCGCCTACTTCACCACTCCTGCCACAACTGCGTACAGTACAGCTGTAGCCTTCAGTTGTGGTGTGACGGCTGCCGTGGCGACTTCAGGCTGCCAGCACGTCCTCTGGTGATGCGAGACTTGCTGTCAGTTGAAACAGAGCCTGGTGTTTGATGACATTTAGCATTTTACCACAAAAATTATGCATCAGTGTTGACATTCAGCCTTATGCATAAAATTCATGATGTATGTGGCACTTCCTGTAGGCACTGCGGCGAGAGAGGCAAGGAGTATGTCACAGCTGAGGCACGGACACACACAGCATACACACACACACACACAAACCCCATTAATACACAAAGCATATACGAGCCCGTGTGTATAACTATTCTGTATATATCCACTATAAAACAAATGTCTGCACACATTCTCGTGAAAGTCGATCATCAAGCTTTATGATTACATTTGAAAGTCGTGTAATTCCACGTTTTTCTCCATTGTTGTGTCTTCATTATGGATTCAAGAGGAACAGCCTAACCATGTACTCACAAACACACACTTGCACACACCTCTCCCAGTGGTACTTCACTTTATTCATTCTTTGCAGATTAATTCCGGGACGACACTTTTTATGATCCCCAATTTATGTCAGCAGTCAGGCAGGCCTCCCCTCTCCGCTGCTTCTCCTCTTATCTCCTCCGCCTCATGTCTCTGTCTCCTTCTACATGTGCGCTCAATGAAACAATGGTACTTTCCAGTAACGAGCAATGAGTTTGTCAGGTTTTAAAAGGAGAGGAAGACAAATGGAGGGAGGGAACGAGAGGATGTGAAGATAATGGGTTTCTGTGGTGATTAACATTCCAGAGTGGCGCGTCAAAGAAAGTGTGACTGTCCCATTGTTTCTTTACTGACAGGCAAATGAACGGAGGTCTCGGACTGGTTTCGTCTGTGGCTCAGAGGGTAATAAACATACCATGTCTAATCTACATCTAAGGTGCCTGGTTGTCTTCCTGTGTGTGGATCTGCACATGTGTCTTTGTGTAAACTGAGTGTGACACACTCACCCATTTCTTTTTGAAGAGAACAGAGCAGTATTTATGTGGTGCAGTCAGCATGACGGTGAGTGAGCTCTTATCCTTTTGGTCAGTGAGTCACCCGGTGAGCTGACTAACTGGTCATTCAGCCTGTCGGGTGGGATCACCGGGTACCTGCTGCATTGCTGTGACACACCTGTCACCTAAAGCAAGATGCTCTGAATGTCTAAAGGTGTGTGTGTTTTGTCTTGAGCAGGAAGTGGTGTTAGGCATCCACTGTTCCATTATTCTCAGAGTGACATCTTGCCCGCTGAGTGAACGCTGTTGATGTATTGGAGCTACTGAAGTGGTGCTAAGTGGTTTGCACACAGGTACACTTGGCACCTGTCACTAATGCAATTTAAGGTACAACACATAGTTAATGAATTTTTATGGAACATAGTACGTATGTGTATGGAAAAGTCCTCTAAAATGCAAGCTATAGTTGGAACACATTTCAATAAAACTGGGCAGTCTATGTAATACATTTTTGTAAAGAAGAAGAAATAATAATTTTCTTCAAAATTAATGATCAGCCACATTCATAATATGTTAATCTTTAAGTAATTTCTCAAGCAAGAATATGAAATGGTATCTAGTTCAAGTCCTATTTGTAAGGATTTGTAGCTTTTATTTATCTCTAAATGTGATTACACTTTAAATCCTTTTCCGACATTTTGTAGACCAAAGATTATTAGATTAAGACAGATTATTTATAATGAAAATTTCAGCATCATTTATCCTTCATATCAACTTTATGTTGTAAAAATTGCAAGCTTAAATAGGACACTACTGTACTTCAACGGCCCCATGGCTGCTATGTATCATAAATTCTTAATAACCAAAATTATCTTCCTTATTTGTCTTAAATATTGCCCAATTAAAATTGGCCGCAGTTGCTAATGTTGTACAGACATGGATAAGGGTAGACTTTCATTAGCAGATTAAATAATATCAATTATCTGAGTGGATTAATGGACTGTTGAACCTGTTAATGTTTCATCCAGCAGTAGGTGACCCCAGTAGAAAGCTAACCTGCCATTTCTGTGTAATAAGAGGACACACATTCTATTTGCCTCAGGCTTTTATCATCAATATTCCCTTCACTTTTTATGCTGGATATAGGCCATAAATGCCTAACTAATCAGGTAGTCTGTCTGGAGATTGCTTATGGATCTAGAGCTAAGATCAGTTGATTCGCCACAGTCCAAGACTTTGATCCTAATGTCTCATCCGCCCTCTGATCAAAATATACGTCCGACTTTTCCCTGCTGTTCCACTGGGCTGTGCATGCACTCGCACACAGGCGGTGTGCTTTGAAAGCTGAGCAGAGCAGACAGGTTTTTGAGCTAAGTTAGGGTAGGGATTAAGGAGAAATTTACTGCCCATCTAGGTGTGTGTAATAGTAGCTATTTTTGACTCTGCCTGTAGTGAGAATTGCCTGGTTTTCCCCAGAAAGGCATCAAAACCCCTTGCATCATCCCCGGTTTTCACTTGCTGCTTTCAAACAGGTGCTTTTGTAATGCACAGACGCTGTTAGGGCGACTGGTGTCTTCTCTGTAATGTTGAATATTTTGGCATGTGTGTGAATATGTTGTCTGCACATATGCTACTATGTGTGTCCATGCATGTGACTGTACTGCGTGTGTGTGTGTGTTCCCTCTCTTCTTGCGTGCCTAACTGGCTCTGACACATCTGTGGCTTTTCCAGGCGAATCAGGACCGGTGCCAAACTGCCAAGAAATCAATGCAACAGACTCTGCTCTCCTCTTTTTCCCTCATATTCTTCCCTCTTTCTGTTCCTCAGCCTGCCCCCCTCTTTTTTCTCTCCCTCAGCCTGACTTTGTCTCTTCCCTCTCCTTTTTTTCTTCCTCTGTCTTGCTTAGAGCCCTTATTAAAAATGGAGTGAGTGTGTGCTGCATATTTAAAATGGTCATGGATGGATTTAAACGGCTGATGGTATTTAGTGTCTCCTCAGGGAGCAGCTATGAGCCCTTAAGCTGACTCCTCTGACTGGAGCCTGACTGACTGGTGAGCACACACTAAACCTCTAATAATGACTTGTGTACAGACAGTCAGCGTAGTGCATACACAAATGTGTGCAGGCACATGCGCACACACACATAGAGGAGCATCCACCTGCTTTCTCAGCACACCACTTGGCTGTTACAAGGACGCTGGTCACGTCCATTAGGTGTGGAATGTATGAATTGCAATGTGCAATAGATTGCCTGTGTTGTCTGTGTGTGTGTGTGTGTGTGTGTGTGCGTGCGTGTGTGTATAAGATCATCGGTCAATAACTCATTAGCTTTCCTACTTTGATGCAGCGGTGGGTAAACGTTTTCAGCTGTATTTGAAGACACTCCTAAGGGTTCACAGGCGTGTCTTAAGTGTGTGTGTATGCATTAAGGACCGTGCGCTCCCGCTTGCTTGTGTGTGTGTGTGTGCACGCTGCTTCGACAAGCGACAGGGTACATGTCACACTGAGACCCTTCAGGTTGAGCAGCAAGTGTTTCTGTCATGTCGTCTTTCATGCTGGCTTGGATTTGGGCTCCAATCTGCTCCTAAGTGTCCTTCACTGAAACACTATTGATTACCCCACACACTCTCAAATACAGAACATAAATTCAGCTGCTGTGAAACACAAACACATGCACTGATAAACAGACGCCTCCACACAGGGGAGAGAGGGCAAGAGCATCTAAACAGGCAAAAAAAGGAGAGGTGGAGAAGATTGAGGTGTTAGGTCACATCTGAATATTCAGATGAAAAGCACATAAAAGACTGTGTCCAATTGCTAACCTGCGCCTGCAACCATTTTTGAGGAGGAACAATGAGATCAGTGGCGTTGCCTTCAGTGCTTTCAATGAACATTTGAGGATGAGAATGTAGATTTCTAAATTATTGATGCTGCAGGGATTTTTTTTAACTGCAGATACTTGATGTAATGCTGTTTGATGTATGTATGGTAGTTTGATATCTTTCATCCATGACATGAGAAGGTTAAAGCGTGTCCATAAATGTGAATATTGGCATCTATGCACGTACTGTACATTAGCAACCATATAATTTTAGAGGATGGGCTCTGTGTGCGCTTTTCTTTTTGTACAAGGCCCTGATATGTTTTTGTCAAGCAGCATATCTTTCTTTAATTTGTACATAGTAAACACTGGCTAGTTTTGGTGAGTGATATGACCAAAAATTTGTGTCACACGATATCACAGTATTTGTTGTTGATGCATGACTGTACCATATTTTAATTTGTATGTAAATGCAGGTTTTGATTAACCCATAAAAACCCAAACGGCCACCGGCGACCAACACCATCTAGTGATCTAAACTGTTTAATACCTGTCGAGCCACTAATCCTAGTAGTAACATGTAAATAATTGCTGTGAAACACACTTCTACAACATTGATTCACCAGTAAAACCCATAGTTTGATCAATGACAGTGGATGGAAACACGTGGTTTATGCTCAATTAATTGTATGTTTTATTGGAAAAGTCAGGTTTTCTTCATGTTTCTCTGTTTCTGATATTGAGACAGTCAACGTTAATCTGAGCTTTTATGAACACTTACATGATCAGTGAATTAAATATGGGAAAATACCAGATTTTCATTGAAAAAAAGCAAATTACACAGGATCATATTACATTAAATGGTGATAAATAACTTAAGAAAGGTTAAATACGGAGAAAAATTCATTCATGAAGTGCCACAAACATAGATTGGGGAATGGGAGATTGGAAAGAATTGCCCTGATTCCAAGATTTATGTTCAATCTTGTCTTTTAAATTCACTTTTTTGATTTTAATGTTAATTATAATGTATGGTTTTAATATAGTTAATGTATTTATCTCACTCTGTTAATACATTTTAAAAGCCACATTTTATCTCTTATTTTAATGTCTTTTACCCCTGTTGTAATTTTTAATGTCCTTTCTTCTGTGATTTTCTTTTTGTGTGACTTTTAATGTCTTTTCTTCCATGATCTTTTTTATGCCTTTGTAAAGCACTTTGAGTTACCCTGTGTATGAATAGTGCTATACAAATAAACTTGCCTTTATGGCCCCCCCCCAAAAAAGAATCTGTGTATGACGTAGATAGAAACAGCTGTTGAATGTCAACAATGTAATGAAGTAAAAACAGAATTTCCAGATGATTAGATATACCAGCTTCTTGAATATGTGTCCTTTTCAAAGCAAAGAATCATTGATTTTATTTGTTGTGTTGTAAAGTCATGAACATTAGTAACTATTACATGCAGTTAATAGAGTTTATTTTAGGTATGCTACAGTAGGACAGTGTATGAAAAATCCATACCTTCCAGAAAATGACAACCAGTATACCGGTTCATTTGGTAAACGGCGCTCATCACTGCTGCAGTGAGCCGCTGCAGCATTGTGACGTGATGTATTATTGACAGAGTCGTACAACCGCCATGATGATGGCCTCTGGGAATTCTGATGTACGGTTCTGTAGAAATCAAAGCTGGTACATATTTCTGATTTTCAAAGGCAGTTTGTTTTAATCTGCACTTTATTTTCATAGATTTTTGCACAGCAGCACAGATTTGTAGTGAATGTGCGAGATTAGTGTTTGTGTATATTGTTGCATCCTTTCACCACTGCATAAATCACCAGCACCACTTCATGCCAAGCAGCCAATCAGCCACATTTAAAAACTAATGAAACCATTCTTTACTCTCATACAGATAAATTGAACCTTCAATGCTTTCTTCCCATCTCCTCTGTACTCTTTTGTTTCTATGTCCACCTGCTCCCAGTGGCAATGCATAACTGAATAGCAATAGAGGAAAAACGTCTTTCTTAATGAGTGCTTGAATTCGAATTCAACAATAACGTAGGTTTGGGTGACTCGACAGCTCGCATTGTTTTGGTTTCTCTCCAGGGGTACGGGATGAAGAGGAAAGTGAATGAATGTGGAGAGCGTGCAGGACCATTATGGCTCTGTGTGTCATTAATCAGGAGCTGATGAGAGGCAGTTTGAGGGAGAGATGGGGCCTATTACTGCTATGGTGCTCTCAGGACCCGTGTGAGGCTCCTTTAGGTTGCCTACTTGGCGGTCAGCAATTCACCAGGTACAAACACGGTAAACAACACTTGAAAGGAAATCATTATCCCTTCCCTAAAACAAAAAACAACAAATTCTGCCCAGGGATCATTCGTTTCATATTTTATCAAGCTGAAACTGGGATACTTTCAACTTTTCCGTTGTCACCTATACTTTCTCTCCTCTTGGATGCGGTTCTCTTCCCTCCTACTCATCTTCTGTATTTATTTCTCCACCTTCCAGCTTGAATCTTCTATTCTCTCAGTTGCCTATGTTTTTTCCTATATGTTGACACTCCTCCCTCCTTCTCCATCTCTGTCTCTTCCTCTGTATGTTGTTTCCTCTCTGGCAGGTTATGTGAAGAACTTGGGAGGAGGGCAACAAGAAAGCCCTCTTATGAGTCAGTGAGAGTTGAGAAAAATGAGCGCATTGACTCTCCACGCTTCAGAGAAAGTAGAGGCAAAAGAGTGGTGGCCAAGTCCTTGACAATATGTATTTTTTTGTATTTATTTATTATTTTTCTACATTCTCATTATATGTAGTGTTTCTGCACAGCAGGTTGCTGAATAGATTGCACTACGGAGAGGCCATTACAGCGTAGCATCCTGGCTGTAGGGAAGAAATCTGAGAGGATACAGCAGAACTGAGGTTGTATGTGTGGCTGAGTGGTGGGTAATGAGGTGAGAGTCCCTTCTTGCCAGAGGTTAGCAGTGGTTAGGAGGGCAGGTAAACATACCAGCTGCCTCTGACTGCCTGGCCTCAAGGCCGCAGTGACACTGGTAGAGGAGGAAGAGTGGTGCGGGGGGTGGGGTGAAGAGAGAGCAAAAAAGCAGGACGAGAAGATGGATGGGCAGCCTGAAGGCACTGTAAGGTAAACTAGGTTGTGAGATATTCTCAGATTGCAGCAGTTATTGTAGATTACAGCATTTATCAGGTTGTGAACATTTAAGGTTTCAGTTTTTTCCCCCTCCTTACTTTCTTTTTCATATCTTGAAACAACAGAAACAGCATTTGTAAGTAGAACAGCCTCCACACGGTCCACTGCTGTCCCAATATGAGCCATACATATGCCTGTCATAATTATTTCATCACCCTAATGTACGTATTTCAGCTCACAACAATTACTTTGCACAACCGTGATAATCATCTTCACTCACCTGCATAAAAACAGCTGGATGAAACAGAAATGCCACATTTCCATCATCATTTCCACATCATTTTCCACTGTTTGAGATTTGACTGACACTGTTTTAATGATATTTCAATCTGCTTCGTTCATCTTCTGTGGTTTAATGGCACCTAAGTGGATAAGAGGCAAGCACATAAGCAATTTTTCATTCATGTATTTCAGTATTCAGTTTCGATCAACGGCTCTCCTTCATCAAGTGTAATGTATGCATGTAAATAAACTAGTGCTAGAATAATAAATACCTCCTAGGCACTTTTTTTGAAAACATTATTAAAACGTCTTTATTGTTTCGGCCTTTAAAACAATATGCATCACATAATCCTTATGACATCAAAAACACTAGAGGCTAACCATAACATTGACATTAAATAAACGGGGAAAAAAATGTTAATTGCAATTATTTAAGTGCAGCAATTATTTCTCAACTATTGTGACATGCAGAAAAAGAAAAAAGGTTAAAATGTCAAACAATGGCTACAAACAATTACACACAAGGGAGAGAAATTAACAAGAACAAGAGGACACATCTATACACTAATGCTATAGGCTATTATTGACCACTAGCACCTAAAGTAAGTCCTGAAGGAAGACACACTTGTAAACTCATTTAATGTTCCTTGCAGTGCATTAGACAAGGTTTTCTATGGAAGAAGCGAGAGCAATTTCCTTGACAACAGTTTAAAGTTGATGGGCATCCAGCCCAATATGCAAGAGTGAAAAGGATGTAATGTATAATGTGATGGTTTTTGCCTTTTAGCTTTAATGCTGTGGCTGAAATGATTCAAAACCATATTATAACAATATCAAAACTCTGCACACGTAGAAAAAAATCCCAGCAAATTGGATACTAAAAAGTGAAATTACATACAGTCATTTGCTTTTTCTGTTTTGAGCACAATTTCTATGGTTTAATTTGTTTTTCAACTTCATATCATAAGTAGGTGCCGGTGCCTGTGAAACAATGCAGCATCAGTGATTAAAACAGAACCAAAACCTTAGTCCTTCAAAGCTTTGTGTTTGCCAACGGGCCATGATTGTATTATCAGCCTATTTTTCTCATCAGTTTTGAATATACTGCTGATATAATCAACACCTTTAACATTATGTACTTTGATTTAGTTGTTATCTAGTCCTAGCTGTCTCAGTGAAAGAACACGAAAGCTATAAAGACATAAGTCAGAAAAACAGACTTTGTGAATAGCTTTGAATATTATGTAATAATAGATAAGAGAAAAGAGATAATGACCAAAAAAAATTATTACACAATTCATAGTGTGTTAACCACATGCATTTTACCATTCTAATTGTGTTGCACGAGTATAATGTTTCATAATTAGTTTAATATGTTTGATATTTTAAAGTGCTAAAATAGATTTGGAAAATTGAATGTGTTTGCATGAATATGAAGCCAACCTGACCTGTACTTTGTAGGCACTTGTTACTTTTCTGTTGTCTGTGCTGTACCTGATCCCTCCTACTCTTTTGCTCTGTGTATGTGTATAAGAGATGGAGAGAGAGAGAGAAAGCAAAAAAGAGTGCTTGTAGTACAACAGATCATTCATGTCCTGAGTGGACAGCTACATTTGGCTAATGCAGCCCCGTTTTCTCTGCTGGCTGCAGCCGACCACCTCAGTGCCAGTGTAAAGTGGACTGTAAATATTGACGGGGAGACAGCAAGAGGCGAACAGCGACCTTGTCAGACAGAGGAAGAGGAAAGAGAGGGAGATGGAGGGAGAGGGGGATGATAGAGGCTTGGAGAGAGGGGAAGAGGAGACGGAGAGAGAGAGTGAGTTCCTGCCTTCTCCCAAGGCAACTGAGTGTGCTTTGATGCACTGTGGCAGGGAACACACTGTCTCCCCAGAGAGGGAGAGAGAGAGGGAACAGCGTCACACACACACACACACACCATGCAGAGTTTTTTGCATTACCACCACACCGCTTTCTAAAATGTCAAAACGCACGTAGGCACAATTGCGCGCACACACACTTACAGTACGTGCAGCCAGTCAAAGTGTCAGTGATGTGAATGTAATCCTCAGAAGCTCTGAAATCACTGTAGATTAAAAATGACCAGCATCACCGACCTGCCCAAACCTCCAACCATGACAACAACACACACACACAATTCAGTCAGGGCTTCCTTTAGTACTATGCCCTGTCTGAGCTGGATTTGTTGTCCAAGTGAGCGCAATCAATTTGATCTGATTTGTTTGAACCAAAATGAATGATAATGGCATCATGAGTGCAGTGAATACTAAATGACAGTGATGGTGATGGTGATTGTGGTAGTGGGTGTATCAGGTCTTCAACTGCCGTAAAATTAATGTCAGAGGTAGCTGCAGCACTCAACACTGTAGCACTTGCATTGATTGTGAATAATTTAAGCGTGTAGGTGTAGATATGTCTGTGTGTCCAAGCGTGCGTATCCTGCGAGTACAGCCACATCCTTTACTTTGTGCTATCTTCGTTTTATTGACTTTTCTACCTCTCTTGTTTTTCTATTTCTTAGCACTCAATTTCCCCCTCTTCCACCTCCCCCCACCTTCTGTATTCCCCCTCACTCAATTCAGGCAGTTGTTTTTGTGGTTGATGATGGTCTATTACCAGTGTTGGTGACTTCTATGCATGTTTCAACCTGAATGAATGAATCAGTAGATGGATAGAGTGTGTGTTTTACCAAGTTAACCTCAGCATCTAAAGGCTAGGTTTCCTCTTTTCTCTTAGTGAGCAATGAGATTACATGTACTGTTCTTTATCTTAATCTCTTTCAGAGACCATCAATTCATTCTGCCCTAATCTCATCTCCAGGCACTCTGCTGTGACCATGGTAGCCTTGTGTTTTTCTACAGCGCTGTAGCCAGTGTGTTAGCCTGAGTTCACTGCGAAAGGCTCACGTTCCAACATAAACCGGTTTGTCTCAATTGAAACTTCGCCTAAAGGGGAAACCTTTGGTGGAACTTAACTTTCCACTGACACATTAAATACAGAAAAAGAAATACTTGCCAATATTAAAAGGGAATATTAGATCAAAAAAATGTTTGCTCCCTCAAAGACTTTAATAGGACCGGCTTGATCAAACACTATAGATTTATATAATTCACAAGACTTTGCTCTTTACTGAAAAGCACGCTGGAGATCCAAAAGATGTGAAGAGAGGGAAAAAAGAGGACAAGGTGACAATCCTGTTGCATGTTACATCAAACCTCCACAGGAATCCTTAAGTTTCAGCTATTTTGATCCCTTTTAAGAAGTCAAGGTAACCCATTGGGAATGAATTTGATCATCACCTATAGAGGCTTTTTTTTTCTTTTTTACTTGATCATTGACCTAATAATCTTTTAAGCTAAGACCAGCCACACATATCTAAACATTTCCCCAGTGGATCTACAGGGAAATGGGAAGTGTTGCTTTTTTTAGGATCCTTAAGAGAGCATCTAGTGTAATAAAAAGTTGATGTAGGTGTGTGTGTGCACATTCCACATGTGTTTCTGTGTGAACACAGATTTGCTGAAGAGGTCAGAGAGGGTAATAAAAACAGGCTTATCTCTACTCGTTAGGCACAGGAGATAAGAGATGCAGAGGGAGACGCTGCAGATTTGTGCTGTCGTATTACCGGGCCAAACAAGCGAAACCCAAATTACACCGGCGATGGAGCGGGATGACAGGAAAGAGGGATGATGAGTGAAGAAGGGGTAGATAGGAGAAGGGGAGGTAGGGTGGGCAGAGATAAATGCAGCAAAGCCTAGCCTGTACAGGGGAAGCTGAGGATAGGCTAGCATGTTAACCTTAATCCCTTCAGGGATAGCCACAAACACACAGGAAGAGAGAACAAGAGGTTGAGTGGAAAAGAGAGGGATGTGAGATCTTTGTCTTCCCACTCTCTCCTTCATCCCCTCAGTGTGTGATCAGCCAGTTGCAGGCAGCAGTCGGGAAATCCCTCTGTACTTATCTGAAGCCGGCCTCTTAATCACAGCCTTCATCTCACTTGGCTCTTCCTGCTCTTTTACTCTATTCTCTTTTGATGCGTCTTTTCTCACCTACTCTCATCAGTGTCAGTCTCCCAAACTCAGCTCGTTTGGACCCAGTTGTCTCTCCTTGACTCCTCTCCCGAGTCCTCTTTGCCTGAATACTCTCTCCTCATTTCAGCTTTCCTGTCAGTGACTCATACGTGTAGAGTTTTTAAAGAGTGCTCATGTGTCTCCTGCATTTTCCCCTATTTTTTTGCTTTTACTTCTAGCAGTATATTAATACAGAAATCATAAGGTAAAAAATGAGTGAAAAAGTCCAGCCACTGGACAGATTCAACCATGCATCTTAAAGCTCAGGAGAATCTGGTGGCATTTTACACTTGCTGAAGTGGGTCTGTGGTAATTTCAGACAGTTTCATCCGACCGTCCAGCCCCAGCTTCCCTTCCTTCACTCTGACTGCCCTCTTCCACCTCTTCTTTTGTGACTCCTCTTCCTCCTCTGTGCCCTGTGGGAGGGTGGTGGTCTATGGTTGACTGGGCTGAGCCATGCAGTGCTCACATATAGGAGGAGATAGATGTGTATCTGACTGGATGTTGCCTGCATTGATCCGCTCAGAGGGATGGAGCTGACCTTTAAGTGAGTTTGAACTGTGCAGAGTCTCCTCATTCACAGTCAAGGAAAACACGACTTTGTTTAGTTGGAGAGAGAACTGCATTAGCCTTAGGGCTTGTCTCAACCCATATAAAATTGGTAATTTTTTTGCTATCTCCGCTGTTGTTTATGTGTTTAAAAATGTATGCAGATATGTTTTTGTGAATGCATGTAATGTTTTCTTGAGAGGGGAAACCTCAGCAGGGCAAAGTGCACAGTGCAGATTCGTGTATTTGTGTAAATATGTTAGACTGACTGATGTAAATACGATACAGGATGCTGCTCTCAACCGCCTCTTAATAAAATAGTGTGTGTGAGTGTGCATACATGGGTGTGTATTCTGTGTATGAGCCGAGGTGTATGTGCTCTTCTGGTCAGGCATGTGTCTGGTTGTATGTCCTTGGCAAGGAGCTGTGTATGTAAGCTGGCCCAGTAGACCAACACTACATGTATACACACATACACACACACTCATATATACTGTACTGTCTGGGATATTTCATTAGAGCAAGACATGGCATGTGTCCAGGGCCAACACAGAGGGCAAGCTCCCAAGTCAAGTCATTCATGGAGTTGTACCACACATCAATCCTTGAAATTGGCCTCTTTTCCTGCAGCTCTCTGTACTCCAGAGGTTATCTGAGAGGAAAGAGCAGCTTTCTACTTTAACCTGCTGGCTGAAAATGACATTGGTTAGATAATGATGCCCATAAGATGGAGGTGAGCAAAAGAAGGTCCTCTACAGAGTTAATGTATTAAAAAAAAAAGAGAGAAAAAAAAGCCTTGCAGGAGAAAAGAAGGAGGGTGGTGTGATGATAAGCAGACACGGCACTGGAATGAGGAAACAGTAACACTCGAAAAACAAGACAGGTATCAGGTTCACAATGGAAGCCCCTGTGGCTGTTTGAGTGCCTTAACACTGAAGAGACACAGCCCCACCATGTGGCACATGTCTTACACTACACAAAAGTCTGTGTAATGGTGATTTGATGTGGAGCAACTGATGTCAGGTATCAGCTAAAATGTGACAAATCCCAAATGCTGCCAGTATTTCACTTCCTGTTTGTATTTTGAGTTCATAAGAAGACACACTTCATCCTTTAGTCCTCTGTGCACAACATCTCTGAAGAATATCCTCTGCAGACCCTCCGTGATTTAAAAATGTGACCTTAAAATGTTCTCCATGCGCCTTCTTGACAGTCCTCATAAAAATTCAGAGTAATTATTTAGCATTGTTAATTTTAGAGTTCAGATTTGTTGTTCTTTTATTGCCCAAAGTCAGTGTTTTATGGGTGAGTTGGATTAAAATATGTTTTACAAGCTCCTAGTAAGGCACATTTAAGATTCAGGATGTTGCATGAATAATTCTGGCAGTGCAGTATTCTCTCCTGCCCATAAGCTGCTTGTTCTCTATTAACGATGATTTGCAAAGCAAAACCTGTTGGCAAAATGATATATGTTTTTAATCAAATTATTCATTACGATCATTTCTTATTTTGGAAATAGCTGTTGGTAAAATGCGATCATTTGTATTCATGATGATTCAAGTGCATTTTATTGTGGATGTTTATGCAAACTTCAATTTAACTTTTAAGATTAGATGAATTAAGGATATTTTAATACTGTGTGTAAAGTTGCCACATCTTACATCATATGCTGTTGGTAAAATAAGATACTGTGTAAAATAGAAAAGACAAACCTGAATCCCACGTTGGTACTAGAAGTGTCACATAAGATAAGGTAACTTCAAAGTTTATTGAGATGATAGATCCACTGCAAGCATGTCATCAGATTCATTCACATTTTTAAGCTTATACACAACTTTGAAGTACAGGAACACAAATGTACAGGACATATTGATTTTGAGGTTCATGGTGGGCTTTTCATTTCCTGTTTGTTGATAAAACCTATATATTCTACACTATGTATGAGTGTTGCAGTTTATTTCCCTCCACAAACAGAATAACTACTTTAGATGCAATGAGGGCACCACATTTTGATTTTGGTCCCAAGATGGGTAAAACCCAGGTTTTGCATGAGGGAAATAATAACATGGAAAACTTGTTTGCAGTCTGCAGAGTCCAAACTAAATAATTACCTCAATTCACTCCAAACAACTTTCTGTTTATTATAGCCATAAAAAATGTAGAAGAATCAGCAAACCTTTTTGTTTTATCTTTAAAGGTTTGGAGAGTATAATCATTATTCCTGTGACTCATCGGTTTAGGATGCGTACTGTGCTTTGAAGGTTCAGTTCTACTTTTAAAAGTTTTAATTTAATTTCCTTAATTTTGCCATTTCATTGTCTTCATGTGTTTTACTCTCTATTGCATCTAATTGAGTGCACAAAAACTGTTAAAACAAAAGGTTGATGACAATGTATGCTCATAAAACTCACAGAGTCAAGTTTATGATAAATCTCATAATTTTATGAAATGATAAAAAATATTGAAGAGAGGACAGGTAGATGTAGTGAACCTAAGAATGTGTGTAGGGTCAATGAGAAGAAATAAAGGTGTGATGTAATAATTACAAAGAGAAAAGTGATCATTAGTGCACTTTTGTTTGTATGAAAGAATGAAAATTATTTTAGGACATGTTCAAAGTGGTCTATTGTTAGAGAGTTGTACCTAACAACATTCAATCATGACCTATCCAATTACTAGGACCAGGGGTTGTTCTCATCAAATGAGCTTCAGATCCTCTCTGCCCTTTTCCACCCCTTCATTAGCATAATCCTCTGGGAATATACGGGGGATAATGAGCTGGGCTGCACCTTCAGTAAATACACAGTGTGTGTGTGCGTGCATGTATATGTCTGTGTGTGTGTGTGTGTGTGTGTGTGTGTGTGTGTTTTGGTTCATGTTCAGTGTGGTCATGGTTCATTAGTGAAACCTCTGCATGATTCCTCTGGTTCATCTTAATCACCCATGTGACTTGACAGTCTAATCAAGACCCTTTCAGTTCTTCTCCACCACAGTGCTACACACAGCCACACACTCCTCCTTGTTGCTGAATCTTTTTTTTTTTTTTTCAATTATAACACTATCCTCAATCATAGGTCCAAGGGTGGATTAACTTCAATTATCTGATGTGCTGTCTTGTTCTTTAGACCTCCTTTCATGTTTGTGTAATTAGTTATTGCCCACCTTGGGTGCAGGAACCCCTTAAAAGAGCCACAAGATAAATCTACGAGGATACCACATGATTAAAAAAAATAATAAATGAATAGAAGTCCTCTTTCTTGACTTCTAGAACAGATTATTTTCTAGTGAAATTTGGCTAGGTTTAACTGATGTGGCTTGTCAAAGTTATTTAATGAGAACAGAAGCACAAATGAACCATTAACCTGTTGCATATAGCAGCATTTTAGTACTTTTAAAGCACTTACAAATCTGATTCTGCAACTCTATAGCCATTAACTACACAATTTTCCTTCAATAACTTTAATTACTACATATTAATAATTAGTACGGAGTTTGACTTATGATCTCAATGTGTTTTACTCAGTATGAGCATTATGAGGTGCAGTACTACAAGGCTATTTATTATCTTTTATTAGTGCTTAATTAATAGGCTACAGTGGATTATTATGTAGCACAGTCCAAAGCTACAAGTGTTAACAGTGTCTAAACATATGAAGGCTTTCTTACTCACAATATGTTCCTTATTCTAAAGTGAAGTCATAACTAATAAGTAGTTTACTGTCGGTAGAATACTAATGAATTAGTTATAAGACCCCAGTTACAGACCTCATAATTTAAGTTCAGTTACCCTCGAATACCTTAACAGCCAAACAAAATCTACTGATCTAAAGTATTCAACTTCTGAACCACTTATCCTATCAATACATTTAAATAAATCTGGTAAAATGTAGTTTCTTAGCTTTTCAGATGCATCAGATGTGTCTTTTTGGAATTTCTTAGGTCCTGTAGTGAATATGGAAACATAGCTATTTTCTGCAACATTGATTCACCAGTGAAACCCACGAAGTCTGACAAATGACGGTGATTATAAACATTAGTTTTTATGTTCAGTTAGTGATATATTTAGCTGAAAACTGCACTTTTCTTTTGATATAACTTTAAAAGTTACTCCTAGCATATATGAATATCAACATGGTCAGTAAATTAAATATAAGAAAATAGCTGATTTTCACTGAAAAATGCAAAACGTAGTGGATAATATAAGAAATGGTGATACATCACTTTGGAAAAAATCATTTGGAACCCTGCAGCTACAAAAATAAAATAAATAAAAATTAAATATAGTTGTATGATCTTAAGAGTGACTTTTGTTGTACGGCCTACACACTCCATAAAATACTGTATATTAAGCTCAGTATTCATGTACAACAACTTCACCTCTATCAGCTAGCAATAAATATGGGACTATTTAGGGGAAAAAAGTCCTGTAATATAATCGTTTCAAAAATCTTTAATAACAATCTTAATTTTTTTTATCTTAATTTTTGAAAATAGCTGTATAATTGAATATCTCTTCCCTTGCTTCAGGTACTCGTCTGCCAGAGAAGGGTGCCACTACAGGCAGCATCATCGGTGCCATCATCGGGGTCATTCTCCTCCTGGCCATCATTGGAACTGCCATCGCCATGTACCGCAAGCACCTTAACAACAAACTCAATGGAGAGTGAGTATCTGTGCAGCTCAGTTCAGTCCGGTTCACCGCTGTTTTTCACGTCGCTGTGGTTTATCGGTTTGTTATTTACAAATGAATCATTGTTACATTATTTATCAATTGAAATGCAACGCAGTGTGTCTAATTTTTTTGACACTCATTCAAACCTGACAGCTGTGTGTGTTTATCTTTCAGTGGTCCACCCAAGTACAAACCCCCTCCCCCTAAGAAGACCAATAGCTCTGCAAACAGGGTGAGTCACAATGGACGCACAAGGTCAACAGTATGATTAACCAGACAGTCATTTCAGGTTATAGGACAGTCATAATGGTTAGTACAGGTAGGAATTCAGATTATACAGGCAGATCCATAAGTATTTGGACAGTGACATGATATTTTTAATTTGGTTGTAGTTTTGTAGTTTAGCCTTCAGTAACCACACTCCTACCACTGAAGAACATCCTATTTCTTTACATTTCTGAGGCTGTTGGGTTTCTTCTGCACTATATTCTGGGTCATACATCTGTAAACTGAAGCGCTGTCCTGTAATTTTTCCAACATTCATCAAAAATCTGACCAGAGGACATCCCTGTACACGTGTGAAGTCATACTGTTGTACTGTTCTGTCACCGGTCACATCACCAAAGAACACCAGTGACCTCACATGTCCATGTCATAACCCTGTATCCACCATGTCGGACACATGACTCATGTTCCTTTACTTCTTTATACTTTTCTCTTACTACCCTGGTACATGTTCATCTGTCCAGAGAATGTTTTCCTAGACCTGTTCAGGCTTTTTTAAGGTGTTTTCTGTCAAACTCTACCCCCCCCCCCCTCCTGTTGTTGAGTATTTGTAGTTGTTTGCACCTTGTTGTGAGCCCCTCTGTATTTACGCTCCTGGAGGTGCCTCATGGGGTCTTCAGTAATCACACGTCTACCTCCTCAAGTGTGTCCTGGACTCTGCATGTTGTGAAAGAGTCTGTCTCCACCAACGTAAACTGTCTGCTGTGTTCTTTCAGGCCTTCTGAAAGATTTTTTTTTTTTCTTTCGACATTATTTGGCCACTTGTAATGTTTTCTGTATCTGTCAGAAAGATTTATTTAGTTAATTCCTATTGAGAATTCCAGTGAGAAGCGACCAAATGTAAATTAATTTGGAATCAACTTCAGATCTTTTATCTGATTCATCGTTAAATCAGTCAGTTTGTTATCCAAGTACTTTTGAACCTCTGAAAATAGAGCGACTGTGATTAAAATGGTTATAATTCTTCAGTGATTAATGCAGTATTTTTGTTAAACCTCTTGAATTGAAGTTGAAAGTCTACACTTCAGTCATATTGTGATTACTTCATTTCTAATCCATAGTTTTGAGGGTGCAGAGACTTTAAATGAACAGGATGATGTGTCTGCAGAGTTTTTTTGGGGTTTTTTTTTTAACTCTTTATTTATAAAAGATTTTTAGCAGATACAGAAACAAAAAAAACCCAGAACAAATATGTTGTGAGGTTGAGGGGTTACAAAGATCGCATTGTTTGGACAAACAACGTAATTTTTACACTTAATGGTTTATGAATTTGCGTCAGGTTATGTAAATGTACCATTTTTCCCAGTGTTCTTCACCCGGTTCTTTCTGTAGTTGTATTGTGAAGGTCATCTCGAGTTCGACACTTTTGATACTGTCAAAGGCAAAAAGTTGAACTGTTCTCACCAAAAACCTGAGTTTTAGGGTGCATACGTAACAGCAGGATTTGACTCAAAACCAAAATGTTGGTGTTGTTTAACTGTAATGTCCTTTACATCTGAGAGATTTTAAGATAGAAAATCATTACTGACTTGATGTGCTCCAAGAAGAAATGCACATACAGGACTACGTTTAACATATAGAATGACATTTTAAGACGAGAAGGTCATCATCTTGACACAAAGAGCAAATCACACTACAAGGTAAACATGCGAATATTATAACTTACATAAGACTAATCAGTAATAAGAACACAACAGTTATTTTTCTGTCAGCATCTTATACAAGTGTGATGTGGAAATCTGAAGACATCAGTGGGTAAATATTTAAAAATAGACGCTATGTGAAGCAGGAAACACCCGGTGTCCTGCCAGTGAACTTGAAATGAACAATATTTGCATGCTTAGAGACATTTACTGGCAGACTTTTCAGTGGAGGAGGAAATGTCACTGTAATGTTTTTTTCAAAGAGGTCACTGAGAATTTTTATTGAAAAACCAAAATGAAATCAATTATTTAATGCACCATGTTTGCATGTGTTATAACATGCCTGAAGGGTTTTCCTAATATAATGATTAATTTGTGTCCTCAGCAGCTGAACACAGCCACAAATCCACCCCCTGCACCAGAGGAAACCCCCCTGCAGAATCAGTACTCCAGTACCCAGAATGCCGAGCCAGTCACAGTAAGTGCACATGCTGTATTGTCACTCACTGTTGCTCAGATGTTTGTTATTACATCTGTCTGTGGTTATGTGGTCAGTCACATCTGTCTGTCAGGAATATGCACAGACTACTGCACCGAATTTCATTCAACTTAGTGGAAGGGTTAGGGCAGGGTCTGACGATCAAACACTACATTCATTTTACAAGGATTTTTTTCCACTTTTCTGTAACATGGAAAACTGTTTTGACTCTTTGGTCAGCTACACAAACACTGCTCCACATTTATTTGTAAATTACCTGCTGAAGTTAAAATGATGGAAAAGAAATGACATAAGTGCTGCTACGCTAATGTTTTCAAGATATATGGATAAATGTTGTTACTTAGGTCTATGTACATTTATGGAATAGATTTATAAATCGTACAATAGCATGAATCTTAAAAGTGAATATATTGAACTGGGCAGACATTATTTAGAAGTAGATTTGGCAGCTCTGAGACAAACATTCCTTTTAAGAAATCCAATTCACTCATTAATTCATAGAATTTATACATGCATCTATAACTAGAGCTGGCTAGCACTTTTGACTTAATTTTTCTTTTAACCAACTATTTAACCATATTTTTAGTTTTCCTTTCCTGTCTTTTTTTTTTTGATCGTGGAGACATTTTCTGTACCAGTATACTAAGAGGCAGCAACTGGTAAAAAAAAAAAAAAAAGTGGTGGTTTAGTTTATGGTTTAATAATGCTGTATATTAAGGATAAGATTGGACCATGGTGGAAGTCTGCACTTTCCAAGTTACCCTTCAGCCTCAGATTATTATTATTATTATTATTATTATTATTATTATTATTATTATTATTATTATTATTATTATGGCCTTGGTAGCACGCATCACTGACACCCAGGCCCTGACACAGTACCAGCAGGAGGTCCACAGGTTCAAACATTTACTCAGTGTATCAAAAACAAAAGAGTTGTGCTGTGGATCTTCAGGGAAAAGCCCAGACCTGTCCCGCCCCCTGAAGATCCACCGTCTGTGTGTCGAGCAGGTTCACAGCTTTAAATACCTGGGGACAGATATTGACACCTGTCTGTCAGTGGCCAACACTGAAACTCTGTGTACAAGAAGACACAGCGGCGTCTCCACCTGCTCAGGAAGCTCAGATCCTTTAACGTCAACAAAGACATTTCAACCCTTGTGTACAAATCACTCATTGAATCCATCCTCACCTATAATATCTCAACCTGGTTCAACTTTCTCACCATCAAACACAAAACAAAACTGTCCCGAATAATAAACCAGGCCACTAAAATCACTCAGTGTGAGTTGTACAGACACTCAGTGATGAGGAAGTCCCCCTCATCAGTGTCGACCCCTTCCATCCACTCCACCACTGCTTCATGCTGCTGCCATCAGGCAGACACTACAGAACTCCTCTGGCCAGAAAAAACATCCACGAAAAACCTCTCATCCCTTCTGCAACAGCTGCTCTTATAACACAAAATAGACTGCACTGTGGTTTTAGTGTTTTTAGTCATTTTATGTCTTTTACTTGTTTGTATCCATTGCATCGTGCTTTAGAGTGTGTTGGGGTGTTTTTGTTTTGTTTTACAGCCGTGACAAAAGATGAATTTCTGTTTTTACTTGGAACAGTCTATCTATCTATCTATCTATCTATCTATCTATCTATCTATCTATCTATCTATCTATCTATCTATCTATCT
>JAPTYQ010000007.1:5922724-5938658 GCA_029814465.1 Ostorhinchus cyanosoma | reverse complement strand
GGTCCTTCTGAACAACCCCATTTTTTTTTTTTTCCAAATATCAATTTCCATACAAGATTTTCAATTTTGTATCATATTTGATACACCGGGTCTCAGTGCTCATATATTATTTTCAAACAAACAAAAACATAATATAACACAAACACGTCTAACAAATTGGTAATTCCTTTTCAAAACTGTCTTAAGTTCTTCCTCCTTCCTCATTAATGACAGTCTTGCAGTGTCACTGGAGACCTCAGCCGATCGAATTCCTCCCCCTGGTGGATTATCTGTGCATTGCATGTATCTAATGGTATACATTAGTTTTTTCAAGAAAAACAAGTGGTGCCAGGTACACAACAAACCCCGCCCCTCGCAAACATTTTACCTGATTTGCCCTATCTCTTATCATTGCGAAACTACATTTTTGGTGACCTTGACTTTGACCTTTGACCTACATTCACCAAAATTTAATCAGATCTATTCTGGACCAACTTGCAGCTTTCCTGAAAAATTTAATAGAAATTGGTCCAGCAGTTTTTGCGTAAAGCTGCTGACAAATACACAAACAAAAACCTGAAACCAAAAACAATATCCTTGCCTCCCATTTGGGGGCGGGCTAAAAATATCACACTGATCATGTAGAGGGCTTCAAAACATATGTATCAAATATGATACATTTGGCGTTATTGGGTTAAACGATTCAGTCTGAATCCTAACCTTCATTTACATTTACATTTACATTTACATTTACCCACCAGTTAAACTAAAAACTTAGAACAAAAGGAATCTACAAAGAAACCCTAACACCATTAAACTACTGGTTACTAAATAGATTAGACTAAAAACCTCACCCGTGTATTAACTCATCCTAATACTTTAATATCTAAATTAAAATAATATTTCAAAGTGTAGCGTGTGATTCATCGGAAATGGAAACCACACTCTGAGTTTTGTTTTTGGCTGACTTCCTTACGCCGCAACTCATGAAGTTTCAGCAATTGCTATGAACTCCTTAGCCTGTTGTCAGTAAGAGCTTCCTGGAACCATGACCTTCAGCCATGCTCTGTTTAGGATACGGCTTTTTAAGTGTACGGCAATCAGGAAAGGTATATGACAGCATTTGTAATTGAGAGGGAAAAATAAACTCTCTAATCTCTGTCAAGGTTTGAAATCACACACTTTTTGCTGATGTGTAACACTTTTTTGTTTTTGTTTTTTTAATCTCTGAATGTGAATCCTTGAGCAAGCCAGGGTTGACCTCTTTCCATTTTAGCGGCAGGCATTTAGAATTTCAAAATGCAAATAACATATTTTTGCCACAAATGCTTTCCGCTTACTTCTGCCAGTTGCACGGAGGAATCAGAAATAAACCACAAAAAAAACCAAAAAAAAAACCCGCTATAAATTACTGCAGCCCTTTCTTTTTGCATTGACTTGTATTATTGCGGTAGTGTTGTAAACAAGATTTCACTGCTGTGTAGCGAAGATGCAGGGAAATAGGCTCAGCTGCTGTGACATAAAAAGACAACGCAGCGCTCGCTAAACACATTACATTTACCAAAAGCGTGCAGACTCGTCATTGTTCACACACCTGTAAAATAACACCTCCGACACAAACACATAAGTGCACTCATACCCAAGTGTACAATGGCCCTCTAGCTTTGTGCTGGGTGATATCACACATGCTTCAACGGTCACATTCAAGGTCAACTGCTTAATGAAGATTGATGTTGGTGTGATGTACACTTAAATTGACAGTGACGACTGTGCTGCATCGTAGGCGTGTGCCCCACTGTGTTTGTGTGTAAACATGCAAGCCAAAAGACATACATGGCAAATGTGAATGAAAAAAAAATAGTGAAAACCAGCTGTGAATTTTAATACCCTCCAGAAATGTTGATAAAACTGAAATAAGTTGCCGTTGATGTATAAACAGCGCTTATATTTCCTATGTTTGGCTTACATTAGCTGGTCCCACTTGCTGTCTACCCCCACAAAGCCTATTCCGCCTCTATAGCTAGTTGACCATGATTGATGAAAGGCGCTAGACCACTTTGGTGAGGGAGAGGTGACCACCGGAGCTTACCGAGGTAATAAGGTATGATGGTGGTTGAGATGGCTGCAGTGGATGTATTAGTGACACAAACATAAGAGTGTAAGTTCACATTCTTTTAAACATCAATCCCATTTTCAATAGAGTGGTCTGGCTCAAAGCCTTTAGAGGTCATGACAGGGTCGGTCACATTAAGTACCAGTAACACACTGCACTGAAAAAAAACGTCTTTAAAATGGACTAAATATTTCACTAAATATATCTAGAATTACTACACCAAGGAGTTTATGTGGTTGTTTGGTTTTACGTCTGTCAGCAGGAACACCATAAAGACATGGTAACACCGTATCATATACAGTGGTGGACTAAAGGTTTTTGGACACCCCATTTTTTTGTGATGTTGCATTAAGAATCAGCCTTAAGTCATTGAACTCTGCCAAGTATTGTTCCATTCTCCAAACCCACATCCTCCCCCCTGCATATATACACTGTTCTGTTGAGGTCCAAATTGGATGTTTCAGTAAAGATAATGCCCTTTGAAAGTCATCCAGGGCATGACATGTTGGAATTGTCAAGATTTTTTAGTTATGTTATTTTTTTCTTGTTAACAAAAAAAGAAGAAAAGAAAAATAAAAAGATATCATTTGCATTCATTTGTGTCGGTCTGATGCATCCACACCTTTTGAAACACAAAAAGATTTGCTGCACATATTTCATGATAATGTTTGAGATTGTGTCATTTTTCCACTATAATAATAGGGAAGTGGACTCTGTTTTTTGTGTGTGTGTGTCTGTCTTGGGCATTACACAAAATCCGGAAAGAGCTGACTGCTGAAGTTTGGCATATGAAGGTATATTTGGTCACGTAAGAGATTAGCAAGTTGATAGGATCAATATTTTGGGAGATATTAATAAATTTGGAATAAAACAGTCTAACAATCATGTTGCTATGCCTGGTATCACGTGAATCTCACTTTGGCGGTGACTGCTGGACAAATGTGGTACAGCATGCATGAATACACAGTAACTGTCTGTGCTGGGGGACTGGGATGTTGCCCCTCAGGGTTGGGATGTGGATTTTAAAACAGGCCCCTTTTCACATCCCATCCTCATTATCATCACTGATCAGAGGTGAAGTCCAGGGTATACAGTGCTATACAGAGTATACCTACTTATTTTTCAGTCAGCATTGCCTATACCCACTGTTAAAACCCCCTGATGTCCACCATTCAGTAATATATGCGACTGAAATTGCCCATTTTTCCCCACAGCATGGTGAAGCCATTTCCCGCCCTACTCTGCCTCTAATTGGCCAGTATTCGCTGCCTTCACTGATTAGATTGGTTAACTTTATGCATGAGGACCAATGAACCAATCAGAGGCAGAGTAGGGCGGGTCTGCTGTAGGAAAATATTGCGAACAAGTGCTGGTCACATCTGGAACCTGATTGGACACTTCAGGTGCCGGTACCACCCCAGTTGATTGACAGGTCACTCGCTACACGTCTTATTATTGGAAATGCGAACGAGAAAGGCAAAATAAACGTCTTTAAAGTGAGTGAAACGTATCAAGAAAACCTAATTTCATGGAATACATCATTCTGAGGTAAGTTTTAAGGTGGTTTCCACATAAGTCAGTGTTAAACTACTGCCCATATGACTGCACATTTAGAGGAGAGATGTTGACAATAATTAAACTATGTGAGTAGGCTAATGTTATGAAAGGCTAATGTTATGACAGGCTAATGTTATGAAAGGCTAATGTTATGAAAGGCTAACGCTATGAAAGGCTAACGTTATGACAGGCTAATGTTATGAAAGGCTAATGTTATGAAAGGCTAACGCTATGAAAGGCTAACGTTATGAAAGGCTAATGTTATGAAAGGCTAACGCTATGAAAGGCTAATGCTATGAAAGGCTAACGTTATCGTATGTTTGCCTCATGTTGAATCCATTTACATTCATGCAGCTGCTTGTGTGACCAGTAAAACCTACAAACTGTCCCTGATCAAGTCATGATAATTTTATAATAGTGAGCAAATACTACTGATGGATTTTTGGGGAATAACTAAATAGAGTAGTTTGACATGTCACTGGTGTCACAGGGTGTTTTTCTGGACTTAAAAAAAAAAAAGCGAGAAAATGAGAGTATACCCGCTTCTCTTGGGACCACTACACCACTGTCAATGATGAAGTCCAGGATCTAGTTAGTAATAACAATAATAGAGTCGTTTTTCACAAACAGTGCTTTTTTTTGTTTGTTAATTTGCATGGAATTTTTTTTAACAGAGTAGAGAGCTCCTTCACCGATGTTTAAAAATAATTTGGACTCACTGCATGCACAACCAGAGGTTTATCCGAGCTGATGTTCTGTAATATGTTACGTGACTCTACATCACTGAATGTAATGTAGATGAAACTTTTGCATCATTACACTCCCATCATCATTTTACATCACCTCATCTCTACACATGGCCTCTGCCTGTGTCACATCAGTTAGATTCACATTGGCAGAAGTGAAGATAGCAACTCCCATGATTCCACACCACTTCATTATGCTGTCTTTTTCTTTTTTAACGTTTTTTTTAGACACCAAGCCAATTACATAAGGTTTATATAAAATGTGATTGCTAAAATATTTATCAGTGTGGTTGTGGGTTTTTTTCCCAGTATGACAACTAGGTTAGGCATTGGATATACAATCAACATAAATTAAGGCTTGTTGTACAGCTTAAAAAAACTGTCTCCCTTCATTTAGTAACTCCCTTCTTCAGTAGATGATTGACTCCCCATACATCACAGTAGCCCTGAAGCTTACAATGTAATCCTCTGAAGTTCTGTCTCTTGTATTCTGAATGTTTCCTTCACCTGTGGCATTTCTCAAGTTATGATTTGAAAATGTCATATTAATGCTTTTTCTGACCTCTAGGGCCAGGACATCAATCTCTGAGGACAGAATAGATTTGTGTTGGAGACTTGGAGCCATCCACTCTGCAGAAATGACCTGTCCACTCCATGATGCTGGTGATTGTGTCCAAGCAGGTGGTAAATTCCAGAACAAAGGAGTTAGTTCATCTTCCCAGCTGATGGCTAGTGCGTTTGTCAAGTAGGTTCTTCACATCTTTCAGAATCTATTCTAAAATAATTTATTTATACACTTTCTGTTTTTTTTTTTTACCTCTAACATTGCTGTAACAGTTCAGGAATTGACCTTTGTATCTCTTTTTGAAAGGATGTCACTACAGAGGTGGCCACCCATTATTGTGTACATTTTGGAATGCAGATGACACGCTTACCCAATATATTTAAAACTGATAAGAAGTGTTCAGTGCCAGTGACGACAGAGTGAGCACATCTGCTGCTGAGACGGCAGATTGGAGTTTTAGCTCTACAAATATTTCCTGAAGACAGCATTGCTCAGGGGGTTAAACCTCGATAGACAGATCCACATAATTACAGTTTAATATGCTAAGTATCATTAGACTGAAGCCCTTTTGGGTAAAGCCTCAATGTTGCAGGCGATGAAAAAATGTCAGTGTTTGTTCACATGAATATTTTTTTTTGTAAGTTTAGTTATTTAATTGTTAGAATAGTTCACATTTTTGTTACGCTTTGTGTCTTTGGTCTGGTTAGTTTTGCTTTCACACTTGACTGTTCAGGGCAGATTATACCAGACTAATTTTCTGTTATCTACATGAGCCGCATCTCATTTTATAGATAGATGTGCACATGGTATCAGTGATAACCCTCATTGTACTGGTCTGAAAGTACAACAATCCAAACCATAATGTGCTCTGCACTTTTAATACTCTTCGACCAAATATAGTGTAAAATTCTGTTTAAAGTTACTGCCCTGTAGCTAACCTATTTTCAACAGGCTTCTGCTCCATGCTAATATGCATCCACATTTGGTGCAGATATCTCAGTGCAGTCGTCAAATAATGCGCTTACGTTGTTGAATGGACAGACGGACAAGACGGACAAAACTCCTTTGGCTGGAAGTTGGCGGAGGGGAAAAAATGTTTTCATATTATACATGAGCTTTACAGTGGCTCAGTTTGATTTCGACCGGGATAGCTTCTTAAAAAACAGCTTAGCCCGCAATGTGGTCTGGGGAAGGTTTCAAAACTGTACATTTGGATCAGACATAGGGTATGGACCTCGCACCTTTCCTGAAAATTTCATGGAAATTGGTCAAGTAGTTTTTGTGTAAAGTGCCTGAAAAAACAAACAAACAAAAAATGACCCAAAAACAAAACCCTCGCCTCCCCTTTGGGGGGCGGGGTAACCAGATGCAGAAGGGTGTTAAAGTTTATACCACTGATGACCACTGGGGTTGGCTTAAAAAACCTTGAGTTCAAGAAATTTACATTTAACTTCACTTTTTTTTTTTTTTTTTTCCAGTACTGATTCCAGTCTCATCAGGTTATTTGGACCCTCGAAATAGTGATCTGGTGGTCCATCTGAAAGTTTTTCCTCTGTCTATATGACAGTTGACTTGCCTGTTGTGTTGGAGTTTGCTTTTTTCCCCTGATATCTTACCTAAAGTTGTAGTTAGTAGTTTCCAATAAGACTGTAAAAACACTTTCTTACCCAATGTTTGATAGCGCTTGTGATTTTACCAACTTCGTAAGCTAATATTTAACATTAGCTGACCTCTGACCCCCCTTGTCCCATAGTTTCGCCTTTTTTGTCCAATATGGTCAATCCAGGTCCCGAAACCCAATGTGGCAATGGTCAAATCCCAATCTTTTAATTTGAAAAGATAATTCCTCTGTCCACTGATTCTATACAGTCAGTGGGTTCGGATCAAACTCAAATGGGAAAGTCCAAGTCCAGACTATAAAAGGTAGGTGTGAAATAACCCTTGGATCCAATCAAATTTGGCAAACATATCGAGAAGATTGCCAAAAAAAACAGCAGCCCAGTGTAAATTGTTTCAAATCAGTCATACATCATAAGCACTCAGGCAGGCCAGTTATTTATGCGCTTTGAGTGATCTTCGTAGATGGGCTATTTACAATCAGAAAGCCCACATCCTTATGCAATCAGGTCCTGGCAATAATAGACAAAAACTGTGTCTGATGGCACCACTGTCACATTCTGAAGAGATAAAATCAACTTAGTTTTCTCTGAGTGTTGTTTTCCCAGACTTTTTGAAATATTAACAGTTCAGGCTGAGAGACTCAGACAAATCCACAGACAAGATTAACAGAGGAACTGGGAAAACTATAAAATACCACATCATAGATCTACATTTGGACAATCAGCTTTCTGTTAACTCTGGGATGCATTAGCTGATGAAATCAAATTACTTATAGATATTAAATCTTTTACAACAAAGGTTAAGGGTTGGCTAAAAGCAAACCAGAGCTGTGGCCATATAAGCTAATCACTCTGCATTTATGCTTTCAATAAACTTTCATTTCTATCATGTGCTGTGGTTTTGTCAGTGGAAATTGTATTTTTTGATCGTAATGTGTAGAAGGGTAACTTTATAGAAGGGTGGAGGCTTACTGATATCAACACACTCAATTGTGCAGCATGTAACGCTTGTCTTGAACTAACCACACTGTCCTAAAATAAGTCAATAAAATCAATAAACTCAATGACATCACAGACAGAGAAAAAAAAAACAGAACACACGAATGCCATAACTAACAAAAATCAATACTTTCACTTAAATTCAAATGTCTATCCTTTAAAATGCACCTCCTTTTTACACTGAAATCATCACACCGGTGACCTGCACAAGATATTCTTTTGAACGTCCAGGTTAAATTGCCTGAAAATAATGAGATTCAGTGGATTTATTGTTGGCCGAGACTTTGTGAGATACCACCAGGGTTCCTGAGGGGGGAAAGGAAAAGGATGGTTTTGCCTTGTTTGGCTTATGTCAATGTAAAATATGTCAACTCAACATTAGCCTGAAGGTTCTCCTTGAAGCAGACGTTTTTCTTTATCACTGTCAGGCTCTTGGAACAGACGATAAATTTGTTGATGTGCATTTTTCTGATCTTTATTTCTTGGGGAAGTAATCTCCTTGTCAGAGAAAACATCCACGCTGCAAAGACAGAGAATCAAGAGGTTATGAGGCACAATCATCATCATCACCGCCGCCATCATTGTTTTTGTTGTCTACCCATGTACGACATCTCTATACTCTATCCTCGTCATGCATCTCTGCTCTAATCGCTCTCTGTTATCATTTAATGCTTGCCTCTTCTCCACTTTCACTTATCTGTTCAGCACCCTGACCATGTTCCAAAGCCACCGATCTCATTTCTTTTCTCTGGCAACACCCTCTCCTCTTATATACAACCTTTATTCATCCATCCATTCACCCATGCAGCCGTCATCCAGCCATCCATTTATTCACCAATAGACATTCATCTGTCCATCCAGCCTATGCCTTATCTTTCTCCTACAGTGTCCATTACATCCGGCCCTCATCCCTTATCCTGGGTTCACCTGTACCGTTATGTCTCTCATCCCGCTGTGCTTCCTCCTTCACCCCCTGCGCTAATTTATCTTCCTCCAATTCACTCTTCGCTCATCCCTCAGCCTTTAAAAAAAATTACTCTCGCTAGATTATTTGTTTCTCCTCGCTCGCCTTGCCTCCACCATTTTCAGTCTCCTCCTGCTTTCTGTCTTTTCATTTTACGGGAAGATTCTAAATTTTACCTGCAGTTTCTAGAAAGAGATGGCTGATTATGGTTTCCTCTAAAACTCTCGCGGAAATAGTTGCGAAATTTTCACATTTCGTGTTAGTGCCAAAATGGAACTGAGTGGACCTGCAATCATTCTAGTATAGGAAAAGAAAAAAACCAAAACACTAGCCTTTTTGTGTTTAAATCAATTGCATTTTTGTAGGTTGTGCTATACTCAGTGTAGTGATGATGCATTTGTAAAGATTATCAGGGAGAAACTTGTTTTGGTGAAACATTTGTATGTGCAAGTCTTGGGATAAATCTCTGCAAAAGAAAACGCCACAAAAGAAGCAAACAACTTATTGAATGATACAGAGTTTTGTCAAAACCTGCCATTTTCAATGTGTAACTATAGCAGGGACTTGAAAAATGTCAAAATCACTAAGTGGAGGGAGAAGGTGATGATGACTGAAAGGGTCATCTTATGCCATTAGACTATTTCCAGTGAGTCATACTAGCTTCAAAGATATTTAAGAACACAGCCGTTCACCAGACAGATTTTCTGTTTCAGTGTCTTACGGGGTTTCTACACTGTCCCACCCATTTAGGAGATCAGTGGCAGATCCATGCTGTTCATTCCAGTGCAATAATTGAATGTGAATATTGACAATAACCAAACCTTTGCATGTGTTACATGGATATCCTAAGTGACTGGCTCCTGACTGAGTGAATATTGGACCCATTTTTCACAAGCCGCATACACACCTAATTAAAATCTTAAGACCAGCTAAAAAATTGCATGAATTTACATTTTGCACTGTTGGATCTTAAGAAAGTTTGAAGTAGAGTTTCAAAATTGCAAAAAGAAGAAATGGGAGTAAGAAAAAAAAAGAGTAAGTAATTTATTGAAAACAACAATTAAACTGAAATAGGCTGTTCATCAGCCCATCAAACATTTAAGACCACAGCCTTTAAAAGCCAAAATCTGTGCCAAAATGTAGCTTCAATGTCATTTTCTGCAGGTATTCACAGAGTTATGACCTTCTGATGCAAAAAAAGCTTTCTCTCTTTGAATGTGGTCGAATTGTTGAGCTGCATAAATGAAGCCTCTGGCGACACACCATCGCTGTTGAAGTTGAATGTGGTAAAACAGTCATTTTGAATTCCTTCAAAGATCCTGAGGGTTATGGAACAAAAAAGTCAAAGGGTAGATCCAAAAAAAATGTCACCAGTGCTGACCCAGAGGATCTGATTGGCTGTCTGTCAAGACACGGGACGATCCTGGACCCAAATTAAGGCGGTTACTGGTGCGACTGCAGCCCAGTAACCACCAGACGGCATCTGCCAGAGAAGGGCTTTAAGAACAAAAAACGTCTTCAAAGGCTTCATCTCCTTCAACGCCACAAAATGGACAGTTTGAACTTTGCAAGAGAGCACCAAACATGGGACATTGAAAGGTGGAAGAAAGGGTTCTGATGGGTTCCAACATTACTGGCATGACAAGGAGATCCCACTACAGGAGATGTTTTCTAGGGGTCACAGTGGAGGGGGCGTGGCCATCATGCTTTTACCTTCAGTGGAACAGTGAAGCTTCAGGTTGTGCAGGGGTGTCAAACAGTGACTGGCTATGTGGAGGTGTTGCAGGGGGGCATCTCTCCTGACTGAGGGTCCTGGTCTGTGTGCTACTGACTGGGTTTAAAAACAGGACTGTTCACAAAGCCCACCTGACAAAGGACTGAGAACAGAGGAAGAACGTCACTCTGTTGGACCATCCTGCGTGTTGCCCTGATCTAAATCCAACTGAGAACATTTGGGGATGGATGACAAGGGAAGTTAACAAAAATGAACATCAGTTCCAGATAGTGGGTTCAAAATGACTGTCTCACTGCGTCCAACCTCAGCAGCGATAGTACGTTGCCAGAGGCCTCGCTTATGCAGCTCAATAATCCGACCACATTCAAAGAGAAAAAGCTTTTTTGCATCAGGAGGTCATGACAGTGTGAATACCTGACAGAAGATGACATTGAAGCCACATTTTTGCACAGATTTAGGCTTTTAAAGGCTGTGGTCTTACATTTTTGATTGACTGATGAACAGCCTATTCCAGTTTAATTATTTTCAATAAATTTCTTACTCAAATTATAATTATTATTTTTTGTCTCACTCCCATTTCTTCTGTTTGCATTTTGAAACTCTACTTAGAAACTTCTTGGGATCCAACAGTGCCAAATGTACCAAGCAAAAGTTTGGACTCATTTGGTTTTTCTTTATTTTCACGACTATTTCCATTGGAGATTCTCACCAAAGGCATCAAAACTATGAATGAACACATTTGGAATTATGTAATTAAAAGAGTGTGACATAACTCAAAATATGTTTTTATATTTTAGATTCTTCAACATAGCCACCCATTGCATTTATTACTGCACATTCTTGGCATTCTCTGGATGAATTTCATGAGGTCGTCACCTGAAATGGTTTCCAACAGTCTTGAAGGAGCTCCCAGTGATGCCGAGCACTTGTGGACCATCTGTTTTCCATCTCAAGTCATTCAAATGAGAAGTTGAGTCCAAACTTATGACTGGTAGTGTAATTACATGCAATTTTTCAACTGGTATTAAAATTGAGATCAGGAGTGTATCTTCTGAACATTCTGACATTAAAGTGACATTTTTCAGACACGGATCAGAAGAAAAGTCAATGTACGAGGCCCGTCTCTGTCTCAGCAATAACCTCTTGCTTGATCTGGTAACACTAATGACATTTAAAGAAGGTAAAACAAGCAGGGAGATAAATGATATGATGATTGTAATGAATTAATTTTAATTACCAGAAAAAAAAAACATATTAGTGTATTATTGTTTAATTTAGACCCTATTAATCTACTTCCATTAATTATTAACCTACTCATGATGATCTGACTGCACCCACTGTGGCAGACAGGAAGTGCATTGTTTCAGTTTCACACATTTCATTTAATGCAAAGGCTTCAATTAGAGAATCTCATATTTCCTCTCTTCTTCTTCTTCTTCTCCTTCTTCTTCCTCATCTGTTCACCTCCTGCCCTTGCCTTGATCTCCTTTCCCTGGTTCTCCTGGCTGCTTGCTGCTCTGATTTTTTTTTTTGCCGTTTTCTTTTTTTTCTTCTCTTTCCCTTGCCCTCCTTTTCCCTCTGCCTTCCTTCTTTTTCTGTCCCTTTCCTCCAGTAATGCGCTCACCTTTAACATTTACCCATGTGTCCGCCTTTCCAGCGTGGTTTTACATCATTTCACATGCACTGCCCATCTCCTCAACCTCTTTAATGCCACCGCAGCCTCACTTTTGCCTTTTGTAATGTGCATGTGCATCTCCCTAACGAATACCCCTTCTCTTCCCACCCTTTCTCCTGTCCTCCTGTGTTGTTTACCACAGTGTGACATGCCTCCTAGTGTGCGCTCAACGGCCCTTTTCAGGGTTGCTATATTAAATTACAGGTTTTGTAACCCTGTAATTATAGTTGGGTGGCAAATTGTATGTATCCAGTCTAAGTCTATAAATAAATTAAGGATATCACTTAATTTATAAAGAAGTGTACTGTTGTATGAGATACTTGTTATATAAAGGCTCTTTTTCACTAACCTACTTGGGAAAATATTGCAAAATTAACATATAAAAAAGCCTATTTTGCAAAACTGGGGTCAATTATCCCCAAACAGTCACAAAATGTTCTGTTTCTGCCTGCATTCCTAGGCATATTATTGTGTAGTCTGTTATGCACTAGAAAAAGATTATGACACAGGCAATGCACTGCCAGAAAAAAAAAGCTGTTTAATTAATGTGAAAAAAAAAATCAATCTTACTCATACTGTAATCTCAACAGGGATTATTTAGGTTTTTCTTTCAGCACGGTCATGCAAAACCACCCACGAGTGGGAAACACACAGCTTTTACATAAGATCAACTGCATAGCCTGCAGCAAATAGGCAGAATTCAACAGCATTATTGATTGAAGTGAACTCGCTGACATACAGAAACACTATTTGCATGTAAACTTTAATCACATAAACAAGTCTACAGTGCTTTTCGGAAGTGTATTATAATTATTAGCAGATAGCTCGCTGCTGGTAGTGCTTCGTGAGTGATCTAAGAAAGCACAAGAAACACAACTGTGCATTTGTGTTGTTATCTATGGTTTCAGTGTTATTTCATATACTAAAATGTCCTCACAGTAGTATTATAGTGTAAATTAGCATGCTGTGGATATGTTGGTAACAAAGGGAACTACACATATTTTCTTCAAGTCAGCTGAAACACAGCACAAAAGTTATGCAGTAGATCTGTGTCAGGGACTTTCAATTATAAAATACCGGTTATTTAAAAGTATGTTGTGTATAAAATCATGAGCACACTGTCATATTTTGTCATATATTTCTCTCTGTGTGTTTTTTTTCTTTTCCCTTTTTCAATGTGACAAGTCAATAACTAGGAGTTGAAAGCGTCCATGCAGACAAGCAAACCATTCAACCAAAGACGTCATTCCATGACCGAGGTCACACAACCGTCTGATTTGGTGGCTCATCCATTCAAAACACTCTTATTCAGTAAGAATTTGTTCTCATTTATTCATGTTCAACAAGATTTGTGCTTTGCTCTCCAGATATTCTCTTTTATACTTGTTTTAGAAAAAGCCACCAAGATGGTTCCCCTCCAAGTCTACGGTATTGTTGTTTGACATTTACAATATTTTCAAGCTAATACCCAAAAATACAGCTCCATTCATCCAGGTAGCAGAAACTAACCATCTATTATTTTCATAAGCTCACCCCTCACTTTGCTCTCAGAGGGTATTGTTTTTGATTTGTTTGGGTTTTTTTTGTCTGTTTATTTGTATGTCAGCAACTTTATGCAAAAAAACTACTGGACCAATTTCCATGGAAATTTCAGGGAAGGTGCGAGGTGGTCCAGAATAGATCCCATTAAATTTTGGTGAGTGTAGGTCAAAGGTCAAGGTCTAGGTCATCAAAAATGTGGTTTTGCGATGATCAGAGATAGGGAAGTCAGGTAAAATGTTTGTAAGGGGCGGGGTTTGTTGTGCCTCGCATCACTTGTTTTTGGTTTGTTTCTTTGTTTATTTGTTAACACTTTAGCCACAAAACTATTGGTTGAATCCATACCAAAGTGGGTTTATAGATGGCCCAGTGACCCAGAATAGATGTGATTACATTTTGGGAAAAGTAGGTCAAAGTTCCAATTTTTACATTTTTTCCCCCCCATTTACTTACAATGGCCAAAATTTTTCTCTGTTGACATCAGCACACGCATAGACATGATGACATCAGCTGGATCAATGCCAAAATAAGCTACAGTACATGCGAGGGGCGGGGTTTGTTGTGCCTCCTTCTCTTTTTGTCTTCTTCCTTTCCAAAGCCCATCCGTGAGATGAGCACCATGTTCCAATGAGCACTGAGTTTTCTCCCAGATGTTCTGATAGAAAAAGAGAGAGACAAGCTTGGCAGAAGACTTTACATAAGCAGGTCATTAGCTACCCTGCTAATCAGTGTTCGCCGTGATGAGAAATTAACCAGAAAAATATCCATCTGACATACAGACAACACTCTTACCCGGTCATACAGCGGCCCTAGCGTCTATAGGCATTGTGGTGCAGCAGTCAACTACTACCCTTTCAAACTGTCTTTTGGAAGCTGTATTTCAGAAACCCAGTTGATCAAAAGGCTTAACCAGAACAAAACCAACTGTGAAGGACGGAACGAAGCATCAGCTGTAGTTACATTTCAGAAAGATTTTACCTTTTCATGCAGATTTAATATACTGGTTAGTTAGTTTTTTACAGTTTTTATTATGACAACCTATTTCATCTCATAACAAAAATACTGGAGAAATTCCACCCGATGTCGACTAAGCTTCACTGACTTGTGGTTATTTTTGCATGTATCATTCCAAACTGAATTTGGGTTATTTATTGTTAATTTATTGTTTAGTATGATATTTCCTGTCACTGAAAAAGGCAGCCACATAATTGATAATGCATCAAAAACAGGATGGGAGAGTTTCTTTCTATTTTTGAGTTTTCTCAAAAATTGGATTATAGTGAAACTGCAAAGCACAGGATGTTCCTGCTTGAGTGAACACGGAGATCCTTTATAACTATAACAACAGCAGCTGCTATGAGGTGTGGGAGAACCAACTCAAAGTTAGCGGAGGAACAGATGGACCAGCTGGTCTCTTCTGGTAGGTTACCATGGTAATGTGGATTTGACCTTATTTGTGTCGAATATTTCTCTTGCATAGATTTCCACTGTGTACATATAATACACAATACAAATTAAGAGATATTGACTTAACCCACATTATTCAACCATTACCTAAAATACATATCCATCGCTGTTTTCCCACAAACCTTCAGCAGAATCCGACACAATCACCGGTGCCTCTTTTCATTCCACTTGCTTTCTAAACCCATGGGAGGTCTCCCTTGTTCCTCATTAGCATAGGTTCTGTTCACAGCGCATACCTTGTCATCAATCTTCCACTTAAGATATGCAAATGTGTAGCAAAGAATGACAAAAAAATCAGGAGATAGAAGAGTGTAGGTCACTTTAGTGGTCTAATGCCAGAGCCGGTCTACATTCCTCTTTCCGTGATGTCAGTGTTTAATGACTTTTTAATCTCAGTTCAATACATATTTTCTTTCATTTAAGAAAATACATGGTCTGCACAGGAAAAAAAAAAAAAAGCCTCTCAGATTCACCTTTGTCCACAGTGTGCATTGCAGGATACGGTGCCAAGATGTATTGATGTATAGAGATGTTTTAATGCAAAAATCATGCAGGCAAATATACTGCTGGGTGCTATAAATTGCTTATAAAGCTGTTTATGCACTGTAAGTGTGGGCCAGGAAAGAGGAATGTGTGCATGCAAAACAATTATTGCATCATATAAAAGTGTGCTTTCTTATGTTAATATGCTTCCTTAAGCAAGTGCAGAAATACATATCACACCTATGTCTGTATTGTTGGTCCATATCTGTTCAGTTTCTTATTTAAGGTTATATGGATTAATGGATGGGTGGAGCCACAGGACTGTGTATCTACAGTGTAATCTACATGTCGAGGTCATACCAAGCTGCTTAATGGCACTGCTTTCTCTGTAAGTACAGACAGGCTTTTCCCATCAGTCAGTCTGTGCTGTCCCTGCATCCCCCCCCCCCCCCTCCCTCTCCCTCCCTGTGTGTCACTCCCACCCCTCCTTTAC
>JAPTYQ010000007.1:5246782-5257059 GCA_029814465.1 Ostorhinchus cyanosoma | reverse complement strand
CACACACACACACACACACACACACACACACACACACACACACACACACACACACACACACACACACACACCATCCTGCTCCTTTTTATAGCGTGATACAAAAGGAAAACTTGCAAGGTTCTAGTTTTGCATCATGAAACTTAAAAATAACTCCTTTGTTGGGTAGGACATGATTTACTGTTTTCACTGAGTGACATGCGAGCGTTTCATTCACAGCCAACCAATCGCAGTCATTCTCAATCCGTTTACCAAACAGCATTATCCTGCCACACCCTGTTAGTCATCAACCACAATCTGAAAATAAGCAAGAAACAGAAGGAAAACACAGAAAAGAAAGACGTGGCTGCACACGGAAAATCCACGGGTGACGTTTGTTGACGGTCTTTTGTTCTTAAGAGTCACAGCGTCCGCCTGCGTTTGTGCTTTTGTTCACTGAAGCCTAATGTGAAACAGCAGAGTTCAAGACAGGATGATTTGCACTGCTGAAAAGTACTCCGAGTGAAAGTCATTTTCTATGCAGACGCAGTCGGTCATGAAAATACCCCAATTATTCTGGAATGATTAATTTTTTTTTACTTGAATCATCTGATGAAAAGTCCTGTATTCATTCATATTACAACCGCACTATTAAAAACGCACGGTCCAAACATGTGGTGTAATTTCCAGAAAATGATTTGCTCAGGTGTCTATTTTGTATTTGTTGCTCAGGAGATGAGTAGCACAGTTAACTGCTGTATTTTATTTTTATTTTTTTTTCATTTCCGCAACGCATGACATCAGCATTTGGACTAATCCCTTAATGTCGGACATTGAGTCGAAACTCTTGACCGGTAACTTTAGCTTTGGTCAATAGTCGATATAAAGGCAGCGAAGAAAACACTCATGTTTTTTCCAGCTCAAAATGTCAAGACTTAACGATACAACAGAGAGAACGTTCTATCGGCAGGTCTGAGCCGTGGTGACGTCGCTGTCGTCTGAGTGATCGGATCCTCAGGACAGGATCATCAGACTTAGGTCCATGTGTGGAGGTGGACACACCCCATATTTTTACATTTTTATATCTTTATTTTGGTTGACAGTGCAGATTAATGACCACATTTATACATTCCTTATCAGTATAAACATATAAATAACATCAGTGCTAATATTCATCCGCAGTCCCCACTTAATATTGAATGATGACACTTTCAATTTCTGAGTAACTATATTCAGTGATTGAATAAACCAGTTAAGTCCATCACAATTTGTCCACAATTCATTCTCTAATGACCAATGCTTAATATGAATTTAACCCCCAAACCAATTAAATGAATATATCTCCATATATACATATTACTCTGACCCGTGCGTTTTTTAATGATAGATTGCAGCCTAAAAAGTTTTCAACGCAGAACTGAAAGAACAGCCAACGTTAAATAATCAAGAACAAATACAGATTTTCATGTCCCCGTTTTACAAAACACACAAATGTGCATCCAACAGACAAACTGTAGACTGAACTGATAAGAGTCGAAAACGTGTCCTTTGAGCTTTTATGAGACAGATTCAGACGCAGATTCAGTTTTATATGGATATGAGGATGTGAGCTTTTTAGCAGAGGATGTCATGTCTTGTTTTTACTGTTGTTTTTATGCTCTTTGTACTCGTCGGCCTCCCCTGTGATAACATTTGGCTTCATATAACCATAGAAATGTGTCACTAATGTATAAGTCCTATCACAGTAACTCTCACCCCTATTGTTCGCTTGTATTTTACACCTCTCACTCAGCCTTTACGCGCCCGTTAATAACCTGTGTTTGTGTTGATGCTTGCATATGAATTTTTTCGCTGTGTTTTTGTTCTTCCAGTCCGGTGTCACTGCCCTGCCAGAGGAGAGTGGGGGGGCTGGAGTCGCGTAAATCAAAGCGACGCATCATGGAGACACAGGTCAGTGGTTCTGTCTCAACCAGGCAACGGGTGGGCGGTCACTGGGTCTGGGCCACAAGCACCACAAACACACCCCCCAACCCACTCTGATTATTTCTTCCGTTTTCTTTTTTTTTTTATGCTGCCAGGTAAACAGCTCTGTGTGATCCAAATAACCTGTCAGTCAAACGCTGTGATGAAGGTTCATTCTGCAGTCTCCAGCATGTCTTTTAACACCCGCTGCAGCTTCGCTCGCTTCAGTATTTTTTACCCTCCTTCTTCTTCTTCTTCTTTTTTTTTTTTTACCCGCTGTATGTTTAATGCCTGCTGATGCTTTTGGAGTCTGCAGTTAGACTAAAGGTAGCGTGCGAGAGATGAGCTGTTGTACATTTGGCTCCGTTAAAATGTATAATTCAAATGCAAACTTGGCTGCACAAAAACGCGCTCATGTATTTCATCAACATCTGCAGTTCAGCGCCGCATTTATCATGATCATCAAACCCCAATTCCCAGCGGAACACATTTAGACAGCAGCATCACATGTGGCGGTTACTATTTTTACCCGGCATTCTTAACTGCTCATTGTACTGTGTCCTCCCACACAGCACTTTGATTCGTTTATGTGCACATACAGTAATCCCGAAACAATAACACTCCACAGAGCTCTGGGTTTTCACATCCAGGCCCCAGCGTGGCCCCCTCTGATTGATGTTAATCTGAGTCCATCTCCAATGAGCAGGATCGGAGCAGGTAGTGGAGAAAGTGAACCGGGATAGAATGCTGATATGCATAGGCCGGGATCTCTTCCAAGTGCACTTTGCAGTCAATTACAGTTTGGCCAGGTGGCGCTGGCACCTTGACAGTGCAGCATTGACAGAGCACATCCATTTAAAGGCACAGACATCAACAAAGGCCACCGAATAATAATGTGCCATCCTCATAGTAATGCCAGAGAAGGGACTCATAATGGGCCATATGTCACAGCCCAGCGATGAGAAATGTTATGAAATGTTAAAACCTCTCGGTACTGTACCCGAATCTCCCTGCATGACATTCTAGATGATGGATGGTCCTGATGGTCCTGATGGTGCTCTGATGTTTTTGCTTGTCATGGGTCGTGAGCCGGCGTGTCGGAAGCGCTGCCTCACGTACAAGCCCGCCTTGTTAGATGCGATACAGGGGTGATACGTTTTGTACTAGACGTGCCTACCTCCGTACTGCTCTGTGTCTCATGAGCCATATAAGATGAGATGTGACTCACATCCATTAATGCTATTAGTGTGGATTTATAGACACGTCTACCCGCAGGCAAAGTGAAAGAATTAAAAAAAAAAAAAAAGAGATGTAGGTGTTATTATACTTTGTTTCAACTCAGAATTTTAGTGCGTAAAGCCGTTTTGAGATGTCCCACATCTTTGCCAAACTGCAGATCCGTCTCCATGCATGGCCCAGCACCAAAGTATCAGCGTTTGATTGACTCCTTTGATGAGGTTGGCATTCATACACGGGCTGATCTGTGTTTTTCCTCCTGTACACAGCCTTGTCCACCCCCAGTTGCTGCCAACCCAATTGAGCTCCTGCCATGTTGCCATGGCTACATGGGAGGGGCCAGCCTTTACAACTCCAGGAAGTCAGAGGAGGAGCTTAACTTGAGGTAAACATTGGGCTTTTTATCAGTGTTGATGATGGTCAGCTCAGCCCCATGGAAAAACTGTTTACAAAAACATGTCCTTATTTAATCGACAGTGCACCGAGGTTCGTTCCAACAGCTCATAGTGTCAGTGTTACACTCCTGTCATTATTATCTGAATGTTGTTCAGCGAGGGGAAAGAAATGGCATTTATAAAAATAAAGAATGAATGAAAGTATGCTCATGTTTACTGTATTTAGATAAAGCCAAAAATGTACCCTTTAACCTGAGACATTATTTCAATGAAATGAGCTGCTGTGAATTTGTGTTTCAGGTTCATAAAAGCTGCTGTGAGTTTGTGCTTGTGTTCCTTTTCTTCAGTAGTTTTGCTTTACTGTGTTTTCTGTGTCAAAACAGGATAGAATAACAGAAAAAGACAGAGAGGAATTGAAATTTTAAAGGTTTTTACTACATAAGGCACTCAGAAGGTACATCAATAAGAGATTTAGGATGTTGAACATGATCTGGAACACACTGAACAACAAGTATTTGAATTTAGGCCCAGTAGTTTTTGCTCTGGAGCTCTTTTTGCTAAATCAGTCCACCTGTATTTTGGCAGCTGGTTGAACTCCAAAAAGCAATTTGGTAAAAACAAAAAAGGAAAATCATGACAACAGTGCAAACATCAGTAAAAGCAAAAAAACAACGAGGAAAACTGTATAAAAAAAAAAAAAAAAAAGAAAGCAAAAAAGCCAAAACCGTCTGTTTTTATAGCGATTCAGTCTCACTCACTGCCCTGTGTTTTTCCCCCATTCCACCGGTGGTGGGGGGTGCACTGAGCATGTTCAGAAGTCTATAGGAAGCACAATGTCTATTCTATCAGCAGGTTTTGAAATTTTTCCGATTGAGCAAATGGTTGAATTTTTATGAATATTTAAAGGGCTCATATTTAGCTAAACCCACTTTCATTAGTCTTTGGTTCATTTATTTGTGTATTTGGACCCTAATAGTTTATAAAGTTTGAATTTGAACCCTCCAGGTGCTGCAAAACTATCTTTATATTCATTCTGGCAAAAATCGAGTGGATTTCTACAACAATTACGTCACCACATTTGCACATATAAGGTCAAGACTTTCGACGAACATTTGTCTGACTACGTTAATTGTTTATCAGCAGCAGCGGTTGTAGTCAAAACTGAAAATATGTTCAAACTTTGAGCCACTTACCTAAAATGCTCAGTTGTTGGTTGTAAGGGACAGAGCAGCACAGCCAACAACCTGGAGGGGGCGGGGCCTGAAGTGGCTCATGTGCATTTAAAGGGCCAGTGCTCAAAACCACCTTTCTGGTGTCATTACTCAGAAATAGGGTTGAAGATGGACCTGTGGAGTTGAATTAATGAAGAATTCAGACCCAAGCAGAGCATTTACAGTTTATGTAGCGCACAGGGAAATGTTTTAGAATTGACAGTTCCATTTAAAAAAGCAAAATATCACTCCTTTAACTGTTAAAAAGTGCACAAGTGATATAAATACAAGAGTAAATGTCAAGTGCGTATTTAACAGTTAATAAATGATAATTGATGATAGTTACGAGTGTTAATGATCATTAACAAATACATAGTTAACAGGTAATAAATGGTTGTAAACACTTAATAAATGGATAGTTAACTGTTAGTAAGTGCACATTTGACTGTTAATAATTGTAAACCTCACATAATAAATACAGTAATAAATACAGTCAATAAATGCACAATTCACTCAACAATTAACTTAGCTTGATAAATGCATTTATATGGAAAAACTTAACAGTTAATAAATGTGTAATTTGCTGTTTATAAATACATAATTCATTGTTTTTAAATACATATGTGTTAAGGTTAATAAAGCTACAGGAAATCTGCATCTAAAATGGTATAATAGATATGGCTGATTTAAATTCAATAAGTGTGTTTGTTAAGCTATTATAACTATACAAAATAAAATTAATTACCACTCTTAAACAGTTTATAAACTATTATCAAGTAATGAGAACTGCCTGATGTGAAACTAAAGATTTTTATGAGACCATTTAAATGTCTTATTAACAGATGATAATGTTAATAAAGCTGTTATTAGTGTGTTAACGTTAACCATTGTGACAAACTTCGTTATATAAAGCCTTTATCAGTTCACATTTATATATGTATCTATTTATTTAAATGTCAAACAGCATTTTCTATATAAAGATGGAATGCATGAAATCTGACAGTGAGGTTCAAGTCTCCTACATCATGGTTATGTTTGCTCTAAGACATTTTGTAGAGCAGTTCACAAAAAAAAAAAGAGTTATTTTTGACAGCCTTGAAACTACTGTAGCGTAAAACATAAAGACACAAACAGACACAACTACTTCAGACGTTTACGACCAGAGAAATAAAGGAATGTCTCCTTTTTCCCACCATTAGGTCTGTATAGTCCAGAAGAAGGACACAAAGAAGATGTACGCCATGAAGTACATGAACAAGATGAAATGTGTGGAGCGGAATGAAGTGAGGAATGTCCTGAAGGAGCTGCAGATCATGCAGAACCTTGAACATCCTTTCTTGGTCAACTTCTGGTGAGTCACTGCGCTTTTTATGTGAATGAAAATAACTCTGATGAAGATAGGTTCTTCCATGAACCTCAGTTAATGTTTAAAACATTTTGATTTAATCTCAGAGAGCATTAAACATTCGCAGAAAGTGACTTCGAGAACCACAGCGGTGGAAGCATTTGCAGACATGAGTCACATCTTTTCAAGAGTCTCTTTGCATATGATGAACCTTTCAATATGCATCAGTAGGACATAACATTTTATTACCCTTGACCCTAACAATAAAATGTACGTATACAGGAAGTTTCTATAGAGATTATCTGCAAAGGGTCAGTCCTCCTCGTTTGCAATAAGTTTTTTTTTGTTGTTTTTTTTTTTACGTCTATATCTATAATACTGGAAGGTCTGGAAGGTCTCAGAGAGTTTGAGTGTGTGTGTGTGTGTGTGTGTGTGTGTGTGTGTGTGTGTGTGTGTGTGTGTTTATCTGCACAGTTCTGAGCAATTGAGATGTTTTTAACTGGCCCATTTGGTTCCTACAGTTGAAGAATAGTCCCATCTCCACATGAAATATCTCAGCAAGTTGATAGGACAAATATTTTGGGACATTTTTGTCATTTTGGAATACAATAGTTATGCTCATGACGGTTGACAAGGAGCACAGTACCATGCTGCATGATGGGAAATGACATTAAAAACAGGAACGACACATTTACTAACTTCATAAAGACCCAGTGCTATTTTTGTGGCAGTTCCCAAATGATTTTTTCTCTCTATTTAACCTTTCTTAAGGGATATATCGCCATTTATTATAATGTTATCCTCTCCATTTTGCATTTTCTTCAGTGAAAATCATGTATTTTCCTATATTTAATTGACTGATCATGTACTTTAATCATCATGCTGAGATTAAAGTTAATTATTATATCAAAAACAGAGAAAATTGAAGAAAAAGAGACTTTTTCAGTTAACTACATCATTAACTGAATATAAACCAAGTGTCTCCATCCACTGTTACTTTATAGTTAACAATTTTTAAGTGATTTTTCACCATTTATGGTAATACCATTCTCTGTAGTTAGCATTTTTCTGTGTAAGTCATATTTTCTTATATTTAATTCACTGATCATGTAGATGTTCATTAACCCATAAAGACCCAGTGCTACATTTTTGACTGTTCCCAAACGATATTTTCTCTCTGTTTAACCTTTGTTAAGTGATTTATCACCATTTATTATCATATTATCCTCTGTATTACCATTTTTTCAGTGAAAATCATAATTTTCTTGGATTTTATACACTGATTATGTAGATGTTCAAAAAAGCTCAGATTAAATTTGAGGGTTATTATATCAAAAACAGAGAAAATAGTAGAAAAAGTGACTTTTTCAGCAATGATATCATTAACCGAACGTAGAAACAAGTGTCTCCATCCACTGTCATTGGTTTTGCTGATGAATCAATGTTGTAGAAGATGATGTTTGCACTTTGACTACGGAGCCTCTGAACATTCAGATGGGTCATATCTGATGACCATGACTGTATTTTACACCGACTATTTTCATGCATTGATAGGATTAGCTGAGTGGATGATTTAACATCTTACATCAGTAAATGGTTTTGGTCATTTGTGTATATTTGGGTGAAGTAAGTGAATGACAGACATATAGAGATGACCATGAGCCATTAGAGGGTACCTTTCAGTGTAGAGGACTGAGTGTTGATGCAGGAAGTAAGGTGTTGGCCACTAAAGAGCCCACACAAGCCCCCATCTGCAGCATCTCACCCTTTGAAGTCGCTAAAAGGAAAATGGAGTTTGCTCAGTGATCCAAGCTCATCTTCTTATGGCCGTGACTCTTCTCTCTTGGCAGGGTTTCATTCATTAGATGAATAGGCGCTTGTCAAGGAAGTCTTCTCAGCACTGTACACCAGAGAGAGAGAAAAAAATAATAATTAAAGAAGCTAATTCAAACTGTGAGTGCTAATCCAAGATGACTCACCAGGTACTTTTAACCATTTCATTCATCATAATATAAAAGCCTGAGCTTATAGAGCACCAGGAATTGTACTTTGAGATGCTTCATGAGTAGGACTTGTCTTGCTGTCTGAAAGGCATCATTAATTCTTGATAAGCACTCCCACTCTGTAACGTTTGAAATGAAGCCACCCCAGTTTCTGTTGAACAGAGGGAAAGGCAGGAGAAGAGGAAGGACTGGTGTGTCCGTCTCACAGAGATGAATTCAGACAGTCCCTGCTTCAAAATCAGAGTATCTTTGTTTAATTATTAGTGCGGGTGGGTAATCAGGCCAAAATATCACTATTATTATCATCAGCTTTTTTTTTTTTTAATCACGATCCATGATTCAATTATTTGTATTTCAGTGTTTCTTTTTTTGTTTGGAAATGTCCTGTAGAGATAGAGTCAAACATGATCACACATTCCATTTATTTATTTTTATTAGACATGTAACTATTCATCACTATTTTGATATTAAAATAATCATCACCGGCTTCCCATTAACTGCTTTCACTGTAAACGTATAACCCAGAAGGCATCTATGAATCGCAATGAGAACTCGTTGAATTGTCAGAGCTTTATTTCCGAAAACATAAACACCGTCAGGTTAAAGCAGAATAATGAAAGACTATTAGGGATGACACTTGGGAATGACTATAAATGGGTTGAAATGGGTTCACTAGCCGAACAGCAAAAGCACAACCAACTCATAATATTGCATTATTGCTGTTTTATGCAATATTGTAAATATTGCATAAAACTGCAATATTTCCACTAGATAAAATAAATAGCTGTAACCACCACGATGTCACCTGCTGCCATTTCAAAGCCTTGAACTCAGCTTTTAGTCATTACAAGGTGGAACTAAGGGATAAACTGTTGGCTGATGTGCCCTTGGGCAAGGCACTTAACCCCCCATTTGCTCCTGGTGCACCTGACATGGCAGCTCACTGCTCCTAGTCTGCAGTGTGGTGTGTTCCTGCATGTTCAGCTGTGTTCATGTTCATGTTCATGCAGTGTAGGTTCCATGTAAAATATACTGACAAATAATAATAAAGATGATTTCTGAAGGAGCGACGTTTTAATTTTCTTTGTTATGAGTTAGACAGCATTTATGCAACAAAATCACGTACCAGTGTTGTGAATGTACCATCTCAAACGCACCTAAAGTACATAGAGCTGTCAGTCAAGAAAAAACCTGCTCTACTCAAACTCAGTCAAGCTCAGGGTGTCAATCATATCTGTCAATCAAAGTCCAGATGGTATTAGCTGTAAAATCTTATTAACAGAGAAATCACACACAGAAGGAGCTCTTGTAGACTTATTAGAGGGTATAGATGAAGTGAATGGTTATGAGATCATAACCTGGGGAAAACGTCAGTGGCTAATAGAGAACAAGTCCCACACATCCAGACTTATGCTCAGTTTATTACCGCCGTACCAGAGCTGGAGTCCTGGCTCAGTCCACAGTCACTTTGGAACAAGGCAGAAACTCTCCAGGTTATTTGGCTACTTTCTATTTCTTTAATGGTGTGTTTCAGAGTCAGGAAATGTGTTGCACAGAGGTTTTTATTGGGTGCCAGTACACTTTGCCAGCCGGGTCATGTCTGGTGCTCATAATGTTTTCTGGTAGGTACGCTGTTGGGCAGAAACCTCACATGTCCATTTTTGGTCCTTTTTTTTGTCATAAAACGATTCCATTGGACAGTCTTCACAGATATATTAGATATATTTAACCAATGATAATTGTTGAAAATGGCATGTGAGTACATTTCTTAACTCCATTCATTTATTTAGAACAGGCGTGGGCAGTCCTGGTCCTCGAGGGCCGGTGTCCTGCATGTTTTAGATGTTTCCCTCTTCCATCACATCTGATTCAGTTCATGATCAGCTCATCATCCAGCTCTGGAGAAGCCTGATAATGGTAATGGAAGAGGGAACTATCTAAAACATGCAGGACACCGGCCATCGAGGACTAGGATTGCCCACCTCTGATTCAGACAGTACATCGTTTTTCCAGTTTCCTGAAAAATAACCATTTTGGACATAAGAGGTTTCCACCCGACAGCAACGATATGCAAAAGAATACAGTCAACAGCATCAGCAGCATTATTCAGGCATTATAACATATGTCAGTAATAAAAAAGAGCTTCAAA
>JAPTYQ010000007.1:5054945-5065637 GCA_029814465.1 Ostorhinchus cyanosoma | reverse complement strand
CAATGATACTGAGGTCAGGAAACTGAGATGGACACTCCTTCACCTTCACTTTTTTTCTGTTGTAGCCAATGATAGGTGGACTTGGGCTCATGTTTTGGGTCATTGTCATGTTGGAACACTCAAGACTGTCCCATGAGCATTCAGTCAGAGTATGTACACTTATGAACACAACTATAACTTGCAATTTTTTTCTTTTCTAACATGACTGATTTTTTTTTTTTTTTAATTTGTGTTCTTTAATTTTTTTTTTTTTAATTTAACCATTATTTAACCAGGAAAAAAAAAACTCATTGAGATTAAAATTGAGAGTGTCGTGGCCAAGACAGCAGCAGCAGAAGAAGTTTTCAGACAATAGAGATCTAATTCTTACTGCACGTCCACACTAAAAACAAACATAAAACTAAGAACATACATATAAAACACCATTAATTATTTAAAAGGTAATATACAACAATGTTCCTTTAAAGCATCTCAAAGCAGAATCCGATTCAGTCAGTTAGAAAAAAATCAATTACGGCTGGATTTGTTCTTTTAACATTCATTTAGAATGACTTTGAATGTATTTTTAAAAAGTCCAGTTTTATCTCCTTCTGTAGGTTGTTCCAGGCAGTGGGAGCAGAACATCTAAAAGCTTTCTTTCACAGCTCTGTTCTGACTTTTGGATTGTATAATTTTGTATGTCCTCACCCTATTTCTACTGGATTAAATGCAAATGTGACAATGCTACTACACTATTTGTTTCAAGTCCTGTACACAGCTCTGTGTCAACCATGAATCACATTTTGGCACCAGGTCAAGAAGCCCACTAACAGGATATTGCTCTGACTTAATGAGGCTTTTAAATCAATGACAGAATCAGTGCTGGGCCGAAGCAGGAGACAATCCCACATCTTAATATTAAATATGAATGTAACCTAGACCAGCTAGTAAACTGAATGGTTCATGTTGAAGCTGCAGCTGCCGTAGGTGCCTGTTTGGTCAGGCGTGAAGGATAGGATAGAGTTTGGCAAATTCACAGCCAGTGGTCTTCATAGATTTGGCATAAAAGGCCTCATGGCGGGTAAGACGTCGGAAGAAGTGGGTAAGTGGGCCACTCCTCCACAGGCAAGTCAATGGCAGTTAACTTAAACGGTGACTGATTGCGGCATACGCTACCTACAGTATTCGTATTTGGTTAAGTTCTGTCTTTAAAAAGTTTCCTTATTTTCTCAGCCAAACTGTACGGTCATCTATCAACTCCGTCTGCACCATCAGGATGATATATTCTTTAGCACAGACCCAGGAAAATCTGACTTCATTTGCATAATGACACCTGCCTTTTGGAATGCACAGCTCTAACACAGTATACTTCTATATACTGAGAAGGCGACAACAAGAAACAGGAGTTATATTTGAAAATAATAAATGAAAATATAATAAACCAGTGGTGCCAGGTACAACAAACCCCGCCCCTCACATGTATCGTAGCTTATTCCGGCATCGATCCAGCTGAGGTCATCATGTCTGTGTGTTGGTGCTGATGTCATTATAGACATAGACAGTGTTTTGATGGCGTATTCCTGTAACTATATTTTGGATTTCCTGCTGCCTATCATGGCCAAAAGAGGTTCTTAATCTCAATGTGATTTTTCTCTTGATAAAAAAGTTTAAAAATAAAAAACTAAATAAAACAAAACATAAAAAGTCTACTTCTTGTCTTTTTTTTTACTTACTGGTAGTAGCTTTTCTCTTGATAAACACACCTCCACTGTTGTGCACCTGATTCATTCTATCAATGCAAGTCCAAACTGCTCACATATTTAGTTAATATTATTGTTTGTGCACATTTGCAGGTCAGTTAATTCTTGTGTAAGTGATATGTCAACAATGTAAGGAGAAAAAAAAGAACTTCAAATCCTGAGCCATTTAAGAGTCTGACATATTTAATATGAGTATGAGGAATAAGCAGCTGAACAGAGCATGAGGCAGCTGCATCCGCCCCTGATGGTTTGGCTGCTGACCAGCTGCTGCTGAAATAAGGTTAAAGAGCCACCAAGGACGGACTGTCAGATCTTTCAATCTTTATACCTTACAGCAAGGCAGTAGTGCAGAGGTTTTTACCATGTCATTTAAAATTAATCACATTTGATGGTGGTTTTTTTTGCTCTCTGTCCTCCAGTCAAATTATTTTGTGCTGAAGACACTGGTACAGTAGATTTTCTGCAGAGAAAGCTTTTTCCATATGCACACATCAAATACATCATCAGGGATTATGTGTCCAGAATCTGACAAAATATTCACAATTGACTGTAAACCATAGAAAAACTGAACAGACAGCATGTTAACTATGCTGACTGCTTTATTACTTCCATTCAAATTGGTTTTATAAAGCGGTTATTCATTGATTTCCACCTCTGAGGGTGACCTCTGTGTGTGTGGTGAAAGGAGGACAGATGGAAGGGCCTTTATGACAGACATCCTTTGGCATAAATGGTCGACAGCTCAAAACCTGGCTTGACTCCTGTTCTCTTCTGGTTTGGCAATGACAGTCACAGCTAAAGTGAAAAGACAGACTGTTATCCTGGTCTGACTCTGCTCTGTTTACTGCACAGAAAGCCTAAAACTTCTAAAGGGCTTTTTATTTTTACAGCCTCGTGACACAAATAACTTTTACTACTTTATGTGATGATCCTCATTATATGTAATAAAGTTTTCAGTCTTTTTACCACCCAATAATTTCAACTTAAGCTATTTTGAAAAATGTTGAAATAATAGTACAAGTCAATTTTTTACCTTAAAATTCATGATATAAAAGGAGCTTTCTCTGAGGTGATAAGGGGTTATATGGAAGTAAACTCACCCTAAAGGTTCTTTTCATATATGGAGCGTTGGATTAAGTTTTTCAGCAAAAATCATGATGAAGTTTTGTAACAACAAAAATAGACTCCACAGAATTTAACATAAGCATATAAACATGTGTTAATTTATATACTGCTCAAAAAAATAAAGGGAACATTTAAACAACAATGTAACTCCAAGTCAATCACACTTCTGTGAAATCAAACTGTCCACTTACTGTAGGAAACAACATCGAATGACAATCAATTTCACATGCTGTTGTCACATTCGACTACATAAAGGACAAAGTAATTAATAAGACTATTTCATTCATTCAGATATAGAATATATTATTTTAGTGTTTCTTTTATTTTTTGAACAGTTTATATAATTTGGTTTTTATATATATAGTGAAGCTCCAAAAGATCACGTATAAAACCATTGTTTCCATCAGGTAACTTACATTATAGTCTTTTGTCAAGTACACACTAAGTCACTGCTCCGTCTGCCAGACCTGGTCAGGCACATGTCGCCTCCTTCACGGGCTGTTCCAGCACCGGTAGTGATGCAGAGCTGTTGATTTGTCTGATTCCCTGGGCTGTGATGGACTGGTCACTGACTCTGTGCAGCAGACACCAGTCTAAGATGACAGACTATCGACCAGTGCTGGGTCGTATCTATGGGACAAAGGTGGAGTGTAAAGCTTTCGACTGCACAAACAACAAGAACAAACGGATGCTTTCCACTCAATCTCACTCACTGACTGCTGCTTGTTTACTTGCATTCACTTGGGTACGTCACTTCCGACCATCCATGCCTGTAATTCATGTAACAAAAAGGTCCAGGGTGGTGTATTTTATAGCTAATGTTCACTGAATCTGCACCTCCCTTGTTTCTAAGTAACACACAAAGCACAGTTAACGTCGTAAGCATGACCAGTACAGGTACACTTTAACTGAGGAGCTTCTATATTTCAGCCAGACAATATTAAACTGCATATTGTATCTCTGGAAACAGACCAACCTGTCCAGACATTTACACAAATGGAAATATTTGGCAGAAATAATCCCATGTCAGACAACAATGGGACAACGTTCCTAAAAGTCAACTCAAAAGAAGTGAAGATGTTACACAGCAGTAAATGTGGCCTTGTGTTACATCCAGCTTTATTTTGAAAGCTTCCTGTTGGGTTCCTGCTTTAATACTGACTCAAATATTTGGAGACGTCTCATATTCAAAATTACCTTTTTCTTTTTTTTCTCAGATTAAACATCACATATGTTGTGTATTGTTTTTTTTATTTTCATTATTTACATTTTACACAGCATCCCAAATGTTTTATATTTGCAGTTGTCGTCAAGGCCCGGTTAAAAACACTTAACCTTCGACACAACGGCATGATCACCTTAAGAAGATGTGAAAAGAAGACAATTTGTCCGCCAAGGTCAAACTCCATCAATCTTTTTATTTTTAACAGCATTACTCCTTTTTCAGTTTATTTAATAATCTAGACGAAAGTAGGAGGGGTTAAATTCTCATTGGAAGACAGACGGAGGGGGTAAAGATAAAAAAATCCTCTGTGAAATCAAACCAAAAAAATATACATTACATTACATGATCGTATCAACCGCCTGGAAAAATAATCAGATAAAAAGGAACAATACAAGCGGAAAAAAGAGGGGAAAGTGCATTTAAGGCAACTGCTTGTTAGCTGAGTTTGCACAAAAATAGTCTCAGTCATTCCCCTTTGTTGGATAAAGTGAATTAAGTGGGTCTGTTGTACTGTTGGCTATGTAATGAGACACCAAAAGAGAGGCTGCCTTCGACCTGTGAATGGAACCAGGGGGTGGTTTGATGGCAGATACACTAGCTTGGGTACGTTATAGGAACAAGCACAGTCAACTGGTAAATATTGCAGGGACTGGGCTGAGTTAGTAAGACAGAAGAGAAGAGGGGCAGGTGTAGAGTTGCTTTAACTTTCTCCTATTTCAGTTCATGAAAGTAGAAGCCTACATGGCAATAGGTTTTAGTAAAAGAAGGCTGTTAGTATCAAAGAAGTTTAGGTTAGTAAAAAAAAAAAAAAAAGAACATTCTCCACAGAGAAACTGGTGAATTTATAATGTTTATCTGTATCTTTTCAGTCAAGTCAAACTCATAAAACAGATTAATTTGAATTTTATATGTCACAATTATTGAAAACATAACTGTTAGATTTGATCTGACCAATCATCCAACCAAAGTCACGGACAATATTTTTTTTTTGCAAGGTAGCCTGAAAATATTTACAGGTTAAAACATCATGAAAGTTTAAAGGGCGAGTTGAAGTCGCTCAGGTGAAACCAGCACCCCCTGCAGGCCAACGAGAGCAAGACAGTTTAGACAGAAGAAGAAGAAGAAGAAGAAGAAGAAGAAGAAGAAGAAGAAGAAGAAGAAGAAGAAGAAGAAGAAGAAGAAGAAGAATGGGGCTGAATGGGATAGAGGCAAGGAAAGAAGAGGATAGGGAGGGAAATATTCCATTATTCCACATTCATAATCCAATGGTTTTTCAGTAATAATTCCAAGGAAATAAAGCTCACCTCTGCAGCTGTCACCACAATAAAACAGAGCAAGTCATACCCTTCAGTGTCATTTATAAACTGCTTAGAATATCAACTGTTCAAGCTGCTTGAGAGAGAAAGAAAAGTGCGACTATTCACAGAAATAGGGAGGTCTACATGAAATAATTCAGACACATGTACATATCAACAAATGTTTATATTACAGTACAGATCTGGGACAGTGGAAATCTTGGGACACAGTATGTGAGTGGAGGAAAAAAAAAAAAGAGAAAAGACTGGAGAAAAATGATAACCAGAGTGTGAAGCTCATACAGTCTGCTGGCTTTTAAGAAAAATTAAGACGCGGTTTCACAATCTGTAGACTTTTTCCATGGAGATCCAGGTTGAGAAGCGCTGGATCCTTCGTTTGTTTTCCTTCTCTTCTTTCTCGAGTCTGTTTTTCTGTGTCTGGTGAAGACAACCTGAGTGTCCTGTATCTTCCTTTCAGATTTAGTGTCTGCACACACACAAACCAGCCTCTGCAGTGTGCCCCTGTCTTTTCCAAAACAAAACAAAACAAAACAAAAAAATCCCGGAGAGTCCAGTGTAAGCACCATTCTAGGAACAGCGAGGGCAGGTCAGCTGATCAGACACCAAGTGTTCTGTGTTTTCATCTGACCTGAGATCAGCCTGTTCCAATGGCCTCTGTTTGCGCTCATGGGCCCTGAGTTGGCTCGCTTTTATTCACCGAGGCTGCGTCCGCGAAGAACGTCCCTTCAGGTTTGGAAAGGAAAGGAAAGGAAAGGAGGGAAAAAGAAGAGAAGATGTGGTCTGGTGGTTTGTTTGTCTAGTTGTCTATGAGTTTTTCTGTCTGTTTATATTCCCACTGTGGCTGAATGGTGATGAATGACATATTATTACCCTGCATGGCAGAGAGAACATTTCCCAGGCTTTGGTTTGGATTTGTCAAAGCATGTGTGTGTGTGTGTGTGTGGTTGCATCTGCATGCATCTGCATCTGCACGTCTGTAAACTGTATGTGCACCTACATGTGTATAAATACATACGTGTGTGTGTGTGTGTGTGTGTGTGTGTGTGTGTGTGTGTGTGTGTGTGCGCATTTACTGTTTCTAAGTGAGTGTCTGTACGGTTACAGTACTCCCAACTGTTTGGAAAGATGTTTAATGTCCAACACTGCTCTAAAAATCCTGGCAGCATCCTGAGAACCCCACCCCAATAAAAAAAAGGGAAAAAAAACAAAAGAAAGAAAGAAGAAAAACAAAGTGGAAACGTCCACGGCCAATGTACGACACATCCACCTGCACTGACAGCAGTCACTGATGTTAGGACAGTCGCAGTCGCTGCTGCTGGGCACACTGTTCCACTGTTATCCAGAAAATAAATAACACTGCAGTCACAAACAAGATCTCCAAGATGACACACCTGACGGAGACAAAAAGAAACAGGAGACGCAATTAGAATTAGTCCCAAGAAAGATAAAACCCACTCAATATCACATTTGACCACTCATTATGGCCTCTGCATACCCAGTCTGTCACCGTCGTTTGAGTGTTTTATTACCTTCACTGAGGAGATAATGTTTTCATCAGTGTTTAGTTGTTTTTTTTGTCCAAAACTCCAAAAGTTATGGACGCATTTTGATGAAATTTTCGTGAAATGTTGATACTGGCACAAGGAACAAATGATTAAATTATGGTGGTGATCAGGTTTGACTGATCTGCCTTGGTGGAGGTCTGCGCTCTCCAAGTGCTTTTCTAGTTAATCATATGATCATAAGAAAATCAACGTCTTTGTGTAAGGTGTTTTTGTATTTTATTGATTTAAAAAAAAAAAAAAAAAACTTACGCAAAGACTTTTATGATTTTTATTGTTGCAGTTGTTGCAAAAATTCACAGGATAATACAAAATGGTTTCTGCAGGCTGTGAGGTGAATTGGTTTTCCTTCATAAGTTCATCAGCCTCAAAATCCTGCACACAAATACAAAAGTAAGTTCAAATGTTGTCCTGTGATAAGTCTTTGGATATTATTAACATTATTACATCCAGGCCTGTTTACTGATTGAACCTCCACATTTCTGAATCCTTTAAATCAGGGGTTCCCACATTTTTCAGTTCATGTTCCAGAAAAGATAATGGGTATCATCCAAGTATCCAAACTTACTTAAATTTGTACGAATTGCTCATAAAAGGTAAAAAAATAAATAAATAAAATAAATTAAAATAAACAAATGTACTGCCTATTCCCTATAAGGAACAAGCCCACAAATCAGAGACAGGATGTTGGAATGTTAATCAGAGACATGACCATGAAAGTCCGATAACTGGGAGTAATCGGATAATTGTAAGCATCAAATCGAATGCATTTATATGTGATAATTGAAAACCCTGGTTTAGACGCTCCATCCATTATCGCAATTCTACGTACATATGCACATAGTGATGGTAGAGAAACCACCTATTACTGTCTTCCGCTCACGTTTTATTACATAACTTACATTTTCTTGGATTTGAATCGTTTTTACACATGCACAGAATTAAGAGAACTAAATAAATCAGATGAACCTGTACACATGCAGGAAGACATGGGAGTATTGGGGAAAAAAAGGGGTTAAATCCGATTTCACATAATCAGATTACTGCTGTTAAATGATAAAACATATCAGATCATGCTCTTTAGACTTAAATAATCTGATAACTAAAGAAATCCGATAGTAATTGGAGTAGTAATGTACATGTGTAACTATCATCAAATTTGTCACCAACCAATTAGACTCATGATACAAAAACTTGAAATGTGGATGAACACAAATAAATCCACTTTTCTATATCACTATTCTATTTCTATGTCACGTGCCCCCGATACTATTACTCCATAATCCACTGAAACCTCTACATTCTAAATGCCTTGTCTGAAACTATTATAATCTTTCTAACTTTTTTTTTTTTTTTGACATATGGACATGATAAATAGCACTTGTATTTATATTTTTCACAACCAATTTTAGATCCTGACACTGAATTTAGGAGTGGGAAAACTGCTCTATCAGTTTAAATTCTGATGGATGTGAAAAAATAGAAAATAACCAACAGGTTGAAATTTTTAGACCAAAACTGTAGCAAAGGAATCTGTAGAATTTACAACATTTTCTGCCCTTTAATTAATCTGTGTAAGAAAAAAGCAAGTAATCTGAAGACACAAGAGAGTTTACTTATTTATTTTATTTTATTATTATTATTTTTTTTAATCTAGTAATTTAGGACAAAAAAAACAAACTTCACTCCATAAAACAGCCTTCACCCTTCATATTTTATGTTATTAGGTGTCGATTTAGCTCATCAGCAGTAAATATTCAACTGCTTATGTCATTTAAATGAAAAGGTTAGTCATTATTGTATCTGATCAGCAGTGTTAACTCTAAAAGTATAACACTTATTTAGGTCAGAGAGGATGTCAGCGACCTGGAAATGTCACGGAAACATGATATTATGTATTTAGTATTTGTGTACATATGTGTCTGAGAGAGAGTGAGTAGGAGAGAGAGAGAGAGAGAGAGAGAGAGAGAGAGAGAGAGTGTCTGCTGCATCATTTTTTCACTTTCATTATTTGAGGTGTCTTTGATTTCCCCCCTCTATAGGGTGATCATTTTTATTTCTATAATTTTTAAAATTTTTATTTATTCATTTTATCTTTAAAAAATGTTTTATTGTATTTTTATTGTATTTATTTTTTAAATCAAATCATAATTCTATCAAATTATGTGGCATCATTTTGTTACTAATACATCACCTACTTATTATCCGGAAAGATATTCAAGATAATTTTTCCCCCAGTTTAGATCTGACGTGTTTTATGCATAATATGAATGTCTTTTCTCCTATTTACTTCTACTTATTCTGTTACTTATTCCATTTAAATGTAATAACATTGACGTGTCCAGGGACTACAGGTGGAAATGAGCTTCCACTATAACCTGGCACCGACATCTTTCCTTTTCTTTCTGTCTATAAGTCAGTTTATTGTCGTGCACTGTCCTCTTTTCAAATAAAATCATACCGTACCACAAAGACAGACAGGAACCTTAATGCAGGAGGAAGGTCAGAGAGGAAGAAGGAACGACAAAAGAATCATTTTGGGAAAAGTTTTTAAAGCGAACAGACCCAGGTCAAATCATTTCTATAAGTCTACTCCTCATTACTAACTTTCATTTAACCACGTAAACCCCATTCAGTCCCAAATCATTCTACTTTTAAACTGTAAACCCATAAAATACCCAGTGTTACTTTTGTTGCAGTTCTCTAATTAATAATTTTCTCTATTTAACCTTTCTTAAGATTTATTCTAATATTATTTTTTGTATTTTCAGTGTAAATCAGGTATTTTCCTGTGTGTAATTCACTGATCATGTAGATTATCATAAAAATTTCCGATTAAATTTGAGGCTTATGTTATCAGAAACAGAGAAAAAGGGACTTTTTCAGCAAAATATATAAATAACTGAAAATAGTGTCTCCATTCACTGTCAACTTCATTCAATGTTGTAGAAGATGACGGTGTTTCAACGTTCACCACGGAGCGTCTGAACGTCCAAAAGGGTCATACTGTACGTGATGACCGTGAAAAGACGACAAACTGTATTTTACACTGATTATTTACATGTATTGATAGGATTTACAGATCAACAGTTACATGCTTTTGGCTGCTGGTGGATGTTTGGGTCTTTATGGGTTCAAATTAATTAATCCATGCACAAAACGAGCTAACATGTGATACTCCTGATGTTTCTGAAAGAACACATCTTTACTGTGAAGGCTGATTCAATCTGCACACTGTTCCCAAACCTCTGAGTCTAAATGCAGGTTAAAATATTTGACCAAGGTCCAGAAGAGACGTGGCAGGGGTTTGGGTTTGGGTTTGGGTTTTTGCAGGACTCACCTCTGCTACAGGACACGCCAAAGACTTCAAGGCCAAAGGATAAAAGCGAGAGAAAAGAACAAGAACAGAAACAAAAACTGGAGAAAGACACAAAGACAAAGAGAGGAGAGTTAAAGAAACACTCAATACATGTTAGTAACAGCAGAAACAAACAGAGGGTTTTATCCTAAAGGGGAAACTACGTGTCTGAATACCACCATGCATCGTATATTGGCTTCATGGGATATGTAGTTTTAACCCTTGTATGGTGTTCAGGTCTGTGGGAGCCATTTTCAGTTTATATCAAAGAGAAAAACGAAACAATTCTTTTTTTTTTTTTTTTTCAAACTTAAATTCATTGGCTTTTGTTCATTTTCTGTGAAGAACATAAATCCAAACATATTTT
>JAPTYQ010000007.1:4978171-5004546 GCA_029814465.1 Ostorhinchus cyanosoma | reverse complement strand
CACACAAACAGACACTAGAAGTCGACCGGTTCATTTGTTTGGCCAAGAATGGTTTATAAAGCACCTGTATCAGCAGTACCTGGACCCACTGTGAACTTCCATTCCCACTGGAACTATGACACCTTATGCCACTATCAACTATTTTTGGAACATATTTCGTGGTTCCTACAGGTTTCTACAAGTTAAATTTAAGACTTTTTAAAACTATTCAGAACAGAGTTTAATGCCCATTTCACAACCACACTGGCTCCTAAACTTCTAGAATTTAGGAAAATATAATTATTTACTCCAACACATTGATTCCAACTGATTATTTCTCAACGGGGGCTGCAAACTTATGGATAATTGGTTCCTAATTTCAATATAAATTGTCAGGTTAGAACAGGTGGAACTGAGTTGACTAACATTAGTTTCTTTACAGTTTGGACATTTAACAGATACATTTAAATACAATACAGTGAACAAGTTTGTGACAACATCACTTAATATGTACCATATCAAATTTAACACCTTTTACAGACTTTTTTTAAGGTATTAAATGCAGATTTGTAAATTCAAGACTTTTAAGACCCTGTGGGAACCCTGATATTTACACCCAGGATAAACTGAACAAAGTGCTGCAGGCTGAACAGGACTGTTAAAAACACAAAATAAAAAAGTAAAAACAATAAAATGATGGCAATTATAAATGAGGATTAAATACAAATTATACAAGGGGGCTTCAAAAACTTTGTGGAAAAAACAATTTAATATATGAGTTTTATTTTTCAACATATGCTCCATCTCGGTCAAAACACTTCTGAAAGCATCGATACCAGGCTTTAAGTCCATCTGTGACCATGGGATTTAAACCATGTCAAAGCTATGGTCTTTTTCCACAGTCACAGTCAGTTTTAGTCACTAAATTTTCTAGCAAGCATGGTCATTAGAATGTAGAGTAGCTATTTACAGTAGTGGGGTATTTGGGTATTTATTGTTTGCTTTAAATTAGATGGTCATGTGAACAATGGTCTAGTTTGTAAATCAAAGACTTTAGATCCAAATTATAGTGTTTATATTGGCCTTTGAAAATCCACCACTGGTCAACCTCTAACGCACACAAACACACACACACACACACACACGCCACGTAAACTCACCCTTGAGAAGTCATAATGTGGCTCGTACTGTCCTCCAACTCCATAGTTAGCAACCTAGTCAGGTGTTTTTTATGAAAGACTAATGATTAAAATGCAATGATGAACCACTAACCTTAATCTACATTCAGCATTTACTTAAAACATACACATTATATTGTTTTTATTTTAATGTCTTATACATTCACTAAACACAGTCTTTATAATACTATAATACAAAGGTGTGTTTGCACCAACAAACCATTCCTGTATGTTCTCTAGTAGAGGTACAAGTATGAAGTATGTGAAAAATAAGTAAATATCGATTTCATCTTTCTTCTTTTGTAAAGAGGATATTACGGATCCTCTGACTTTGATATGCAATATTCTTTAAACCATTTCCATTGCAGTAAACATGTGACCCGTGATTGAGTTACATATTTTGTAAAAGAATACTGTCTGTGTTGTATATGACACAACAAATTAATCTCTGTAATTAATAAATCTGATTACCTGTAATAACTCTGCAGTGTCTACTGTCAGGCCTGTGATGTCTTCTATCCTCTGATTGACTCTGGCAATGACAGGATCATCTTCTCCTTCCAACCATGCACTACAGAAACATTGAGATGCATGAACATATGACTGAAATATAAATACACAACCATAAAAACTCAGACAGTCATACAGTCAAAGCCCAGTACAACAGTGTGTCACAAAATGCCACTGCGTAATTTTGGAGCCTTTAAAACTTCTTGGATTCAATAACTCAAGGCATAGTTTATGTAAAATACAGATGATTCCCATGTTTACAGCTGCTGAATTGATGTCGGCATCATGTTACTACATTACATCTGCACAAAGGTAGCTTAAAGCATGAAAAAATATACTGAATGAATTTTTAAATAAATATAAGGAGGAACAGCAGTTTAACCCATGATGGTAGTTACAGCGTCTTATGAAAGTGTTCAGATGTTCTGCTCTAACACGCAGCTTTAAAAAATTTGAAGTGAACAAAGTATCCTTTAAACCCTAACAATAGTCATAAACAAAACAAAACACATGTTTGTATGATGAACTGATTACAGCTAAACACATGGTTTTCCATTATATCAGTGCAGAGAACATCCTGAATGCTGGTTTGAAGATACAAACTGAATGCATTTGGGCATACTTAGGCATAGTATACATTAAAGATGAACCAAAAGGATGAACCAGGAAGACCTTTTGGGAGGGACTCACCTTTTGGACACTCTGTACTGAGCTGTGGTCAGAACACCTGTTTTGGGGTCACGGACAGTTGCTCTTGCAAGCTTCAAAAAGGGGGAAAAAATGTAAGTACTGTTTTTCATTAATTCCACCACAGATTTATTTGAGGCAGTGAAGGTTCAAAGAGTCCAGCTAGCTGTGTTTTAGGTCTCACCCTGGGTTTGGCCAGCTCTTTTATCTTAGCAATCTCCTCGCTGGACAGGACGTTCAGGTAGCGTACAATGTGGGGACTGTCCCACTCGTCCTCCTCCTTCATCGGCTTCAGCAGGAGTCGAGGGTTTCTGTAACCATCCTGGTAGCGACAGAATAGACGGCTGCGCTTCGCTTCCGTCTGATATAATGTAAAAGGATAAGTGATCACTTTCCCTCTTATAAATGTAATCTGAAACAAAGTTTTAAGGTCACGTACTTCTGCATTTAAGGATGTGCATCAGTATCTAATTATCTAATTATTTTAGACCAAATACTCAAGGCAAGGTAAACTTTTCTCACCATTTTGACTCCCTCTCCTCGGCACAGTGCCTCATACGTCTCTCTCTCTGGGAGGTGGTCTTTGGGTCTATTATAAGTCCCCAGCTGGATTGGTTCTTCTGAGGCAGGTTCGTAGGCCTGATTCAGTTCATTGAGCTGCTTGAACAGCAACTTCTCAAAGTAACGGAGGTTTCCTCCTGCCCTCTGGTGGCTAGGATCTATAAAAACATGGAAATGTCAGTTTGTAGCTATGTTAAGATGTAACAACACATTGAGCTGTAAAAGGTGCTGCAGCGCAAACCAGAAAAATGATTAATTCTACAAAAAGTGTGCATTCACTTAAAAAAGCTCAGTATTTAATCCAATAACAAACATTACTCCATATATAAACACAAAATATTCAAAACACATTTTGGAGTGAGAGTTCCCAGGTGGTGAAGGAGAGTTGGTTAAGAGCTCTATGGTTAAGAGAGCAGGTACGCCCTCCTGTGGCTTCTTGAGGAAGTGCACTGAATTCTGAGTGAATACAGGAATTACATCATCAAACACTACTACACAATGCCATGTAACGTTGAAGCAAAACAGTTCAGTGTACTTGATAGAAACCTTGCACTAAACAGTGTGACTTGACCGCCATTCAAACACTTTTTAAAAAGGAAAATGTACAGTTCACGAACTGAATCTGACCAGTATGGACATTGCCTCCAGCAAAAGGCAGATGACAAAAAAAATCAGTTGTATTTTTGAGATATTTGTTTAATTTATATACCATATTTTCATGAATCTGCAACTCAGTCTACTCTTTTTATCTAGAGAATATTACTACTCTTTTTTCTGTCCATGAGGTGCAGTATAGTCTTAATTAATTCCATCCAGTTTTGTGGCACTTAATAACACCAAGTAGCTCTTAAGTCTGTATTACTTCAGCCCATTTCACTTGACACATAAACAAGCCCGCCACAGCTCTAAAAAGATGGCCTGCAGCTGTCAACACAGCCCTTGATGCTGAGACTAAAATAACGGTTACAAACCACAAAGCCCTGCTCGGCTTGGACTACACCCTGCAGCTCAGGCAAGCACGTAGTACCAGTAAAGAAGAGACGAGGTGATAAGTAAGACAGAAAAAGAAGACACGTGTATGAGTCAAAAGTAAACTAATTATAGTTGTGGTCATACTGCTCAGCTAACTAGACTAAGAACATAAACCCATGAATCCATCAACGGCAACAAGTGTTTATATATCAGTTGTAAAAGTGTGTCAGCTAAAACATGTGCATCAGTTACAATTTGGGATGGAATAAAGATGCATAATTTCTAAAATCTCTGCTAAAATCTAGTTTGTTTATACGGTATTATCAGTAGGGGCCATCTTCCTTTATTATTTACAATAATTTCATTTTATGCTGCTACAGCAGCTAACGTGCTTCATTAAAGTTCAACTTGAGGCTGAAAAGGAGAGAAAAGACTGGTTTAAAATGAGGTCCAAGCCATAGATTGTATATAATCGGTGAACTGCTGTTTTGAAGCCAGTAGTGATTTGGTCGCCACCATTTGGTTTTTTGGGGCTAGAGGTGACTATACATGAATGCAAGGGATGGAACTATTGGAGCCCAAGGGGTCAGAACCCTCTGTTGGGGGTCATGGATGAGCTAATGGTAAATGACAGCTTACCGACTCGGTAAAGAAAACAGGCCAACTTCATTAAGCACTGGGTAACAAAATAATTGAAGGGTCTCTTACCTTAGCCTACTAACCATGACTACATTGGAGCTGTCTGTCGAGAAAAACAATGTGTTTTATTAAATAAACAGAAAGTCCAAGGCGACACAGAGTTCTAATTAACAGAGGATCAAATTTAAGACAAGACTTATTTGATCGCCCAAATAAAATAAAAACATTTTTTGTCAATATTTTTTTATAGAGCAGTTCAACGCAAATTTTGGCCTTTGTCCACACTGTGGAGAAAACAATCTATTTCTTTTCTGTCCTTCAAAAGGACTTCTGTAAAACGAAGCATTGTCTCAAGAAATGTGTGTCCACACTAAACCACTAAAATGCTGTAGCATACATGCCAGGCCTGCAAGTGGTGCTGTAATGCCGCACAGAATGTATGCATATAAAACATGAGTGATGTAAACAATCACAGGAGGAAGAAGATGGTGGATATCCAGACTCAGATCAGAACTGGCATTTGAAACACTCATATAATTAAAAATGTTTGTGATTACCTCCGCCAAGGAGGTTATGTTTTTGCCGGCGTTTGTTTGTTTGTTTGTTTGTCTGTTTGTGTGCAATATAACTCAAAAAGTTATGGACGGATTTTGATGAAATTTTCAGGATTTGTTGGAAATGGCACAAGGAACAAATGATTAAATTTTGGTGGTGGTCGGGGGGGGTCTGCCTCGGCGGAGGTGTGCACTCTCCAAATGCTTTTCTAGTTAATAATGGAGCTAATCCCAGTGGCATTCAGTGGTATTACAACTTCCAGATGCTTCCACATTAGCCTCCATTTTGGGCCGAAGTCCTTGCCCCTACTTTGACTTTTTCTTGGAATTCAAAGGGATTTGTGAAAAGATCAGTGTCCAAAATGCTTTTAAATATCAAAAGAATTATACTGCATTGGAACTTGCTTCATTCATTCATCTTCTGAACTGCTTTATCCTCGAGAGGGTTGCGGGGGTGCTGAAGCCTATCCCAGCTGCTTTTGGGGTGAAGTTGGATGTGTCACTTCATCCCAGGACAAACAATCAATCACTCTCACATGTACGCCTATGGGCAATTTAGATTTACCAGTTAACCTATTTAGTGCATGTCTTTGAATGGTAGAGTAATTGGAGAGAATCCATGCAAACCCACGGGGAGAAAATGTAAACTCCACACAGAAAGTTCCCTCCGTCAGCTGGTGTTGGAATCGAACTTAGGACCTTCTTGCTGTGAGGCGACAGTGATGCACGTCCTTACTTACCGATGGCCACCAGGCGGCGTGTGAGTTCAATGGCTCGAGGTAGGTCACCCATTTGGTAAACCGAATAGCTGAGGTAGTCCAGAATTTCTGCCTTGGTAATCGTTGCTTCCTCTCCGGCATCCAACTGTTTCAAGGACTGCTGCATCCACAGCACAGCATGGTAATAGTCTGCATCATTGTACGCCGTCTTCCCCATGTCGAAGCAGTCGTCCACTGTGAGAAGAGCATCGGACTGCATGCCTAGGCAGGGTTCATAAAACAGTGGTTTGAGTCAATCCAACAGAAATATTGAACTTGACAGTAAACCCAAACAATGTTCTTGAACTGCTCAAGTGTAGATAAGCCGACATGGGCGGCTTTGATAAAAATGTCTGAAGGCCAGATATCCAGGGGAGAAATACAAACACGCTCATTCAGGCACAGACAAAAATAGTTGTTCAAAATGTTTTAGATGGATTTAGTCTTTCTTCGGTCTTCCAGCCTTGTAATAATTTCATGGTCTATCAAACATTTGGATCAGGTGTTGTGGTTACCGGGCAGTTTTCCTTTAGAAAAGGCCTCCGAATCCAGTTGGTACGTGTCCTGAAGACGCATCAACGCCTTGGCTGCACCCGTCTCATCCTCCTCATCTGGGAAGAACTGTCTGTGTACAGACATGTTGGAGATAAATCCTGGATCCAAAAAAGAAAGAAAAAAAGTTGTGGATATAGGATGTATCTGCAACAATTTTACATGACTGTGTGTCGCATTTGAACATGAAGTGACAACGTCAATCCACCTTTCACCAATGAGTTTGAAAGGTGAACTGAAACGGTGAATTACTTACACTGGAACATTGTGATTTACTTCTAACACATTTTTGACAATGAGGGAATTTTTGTCTCTTTTGCAAGACTGAGACCACAGGGAAATCCAACATGAAACAATAAAACCAGAAGATAAACATTAGGGAAATAAGACATGTCTTTGGAGTAAATGTCAGTCTAGTCAGATTTTCCCTCTTGTTTCTCTGACTCAGCCACGTATGCAGATTCACTTGATCAGCACACATGAAGAATGGGTTCTAAGTCTAAACATGTAAACTCTCAGGTCCAGACACACAAAATCTGGCCAAATATGCAGATGTGGAGCAGCTGCAGCTGAAACATGACAGCATCTGTTCCCTGTCTGTTCATTTGGAGAGCAGAGTACTTGAACAGAGCTCCACTGTCATTTCCGTTTTGCACTGCAATCACTTCGCTCACATCTGCTATTTTTTTTCCTATTTACATTTGCCCCATAGAAACAGGCATGTATTCAGCCTTTCAGAGGTATTTTATGATGTGAAAAGATATGAAGAGGAGCTTCACTGGAAAACGCCCCACGCCAAAATAAATAAATAAAGATGAGAGAGAAAAGATCAGGATCTTGTGAGAAAAAGTTATGCTCAGTCAATTATTCATCATCATATAACATGAAAACTAAGGGGAAGAAACATAGATTATTACGTAAAAAAACAACACACAGCAAAACGCCAGTGAGCTGTACTTTGTTTCTCCAGTGTAGAACTACAGCTAAATAGTTTTTCTTTGAGAAATGCCATGTGCTTCCCTACAGATATGGAGATCTGAACAAAAAATAATGTAAACATGCCACACAATCCACTCACCTATCCCACACTAATCTCTAGAATTAATGTCCATGTACTTTCAGGCTTAAAATACACAGATGACGCCATAAGCACAGAATCAGACTCTTATATTCCAGCACACAACCATATCAAAACATGCGTATCTAAAGAACAGTGGGCCTCACGTAAGAACCACTTGGATTAGCAAATTTATTATCAAAATGCCACATATGACTGCTTTAAGAGAATCTGAGGCATTTAAAGTTAAAGTTTAACTTTGTTTTAAGAGTGGATAAGACATGATGTACGAATGATTTACGGTCTGCTTTAAGCCCGGGAATGAAACCCACTTAGATTTTGTATCTTTAACCTCCTCTCAAACAGAGATGTTTTTTGATGCTAGATCCTTCCTTCTTTATTCCTGTCACATCAAAGAGCTTCTATTAATATTCTCCACTTTACCGGTTCATTTGCTATTTGTTTATCTGTTGATTCTGGACAGACTTTCATATCTGTGATGGAATTATGTTATACATTTTCCTGACATAAGGTTGTCATATAGTATAATTGGGGTGTTATAATGTTCCAGTGCACACAGGTGTGAGTAATGTGGGGGTTTCCTCACCATCCGAGGGGTTCTGCAGCACGAGGCTCTCCAGTTCATTCCACTCAGTGTTCAGTCTTTTCATCAGTTTGTAGGCATTGACTGGATGAGCCAGGTAGCCCTCTGGGTCGGTCGTAGAAACTCTGGTCAGGGCATCCAGTTTATTGGCCCAACTTAACACAGACAGAGGGAATGTTACCATTATTGTACAGTTTCTTCTACATACAAGTGACATAGACATTGTGTACATTAAAAACAGATGCTGATAAAACAGAACTTGGGTTCCATAGCAGCTGATAACAATATTAGGCTCCTCAGCTGGAATTACTGTTAGTGAGGGAAGATAAGTAAAAAAAACAACAACAATTTTATAGTTTTATATTCTTTTATGTCCACTTCCAGATTTATTATTTCCCATGCATCTCTGTAAAAAGGTTTGCTCTTCTGCCAAATGTCCATTATGTTTAAAAGCAGTATCTCAGAAACTGCTTGAAGGAATGTCTTCAAATTTGGCATTAAAGTTTATTTTGAGTTCAAGGACACATTATCTTTTATGGGGTCAAAGGTAAAATACAAGGATAGTGGATACATCTGATTGAACAGTTTGTGTTGATGGTCAATGATCCTGTTTTATTTGTTTATTCAAGTCCGTTCTATTAATCACAGAAAGTGACAACGTGATTATAAAGCTCATAAAGATATCGTGAGATGTTGTCATTATCACTAAGTTGACATTTTTTCGACCCACAGTACAAACCTTGTCCAGACGATTCTTAACAGATCTTGAGTTCAGCTATTGACAACACAAACTGTACAGAAAATGAAGGTGATTTGTGAATTTATTGTGGCTGTTTTCTGTCTAAAAACCGCACTAAGCCAACAAGTATAATGTAAACTATGAAATGACACAGCACATAGGATTATAAAACAGTGTTATTTTGACTGACAAAATTATTATCTGTGGGTTTTAGTTTGAAGGAGAAAAGATGATGAAACAATAATAAAGATGTGTGTAAACAATGAGCTTTTTTACTTTATTCAATGAGTGATACGGTCTGTGGATACATGATAATAATTAAACGGTGGTTTAGTAGCTGCAAAAATGTTGCGGTTCACAACTTCCTCCATCTGTTGATAGTTTTGCAATTTAGCATTTTAACTTCCAGATGATAAGGGGAAGTAGAGGCTGATTTGAGCCCATTAATCAGTTACTTCTAGTTTATGTATCATGTCGTAGAAACATATTCAACTTTTTCAGAAATTCTAAGCTAAATAAAAAACCAAGAGTTAAAGGACAGTTAATACTGAGCAAATCTCTGATTAGACACATTGTTAATATTAACTAACATTAATAATTGATTAAGTGCTATTGACATAATGAAAACAATATTAATATTTACACTAAACTGTTAGTTCTATCAAAATGCCCCAGTTAATAATCATCCATGAGGATTATGAATATCTGCAGAGTACATAATAACAGTTCAACAGAAGAGCTGAATTCAGACAAACGACCTCAAAACCACATGACACACCCTGTGGTCATTGCAGGGTTATCATTACGTTACTTGGGGCTGATAATTTACCTTTTAACAGAAGCGAGCTTGGCCTCTTCTGCTTTTATGTACTCCCTTAGAGACTGGACCAACTCCTTTTCAGTGTAGATTAGATCTGTCATTTGCCCTAAACACAAAAGAGACAGAAAAAACAGAAAGATGAGTAAGTATAGCCTTATCCAACATGTATGGCCTTTAAATTAAATAATTAATTGCAAAAAAAACACGCAAAACTTTAATTCCTCATCCCACTGTATGTTTCACATTACTCTGCAAGTCATTTACTGTGTTAGCATCTACACATTTGTAACTTCAACATTCTTGAAATAGTACATTTGATTACTAAATTGAACAGAACACATCATCCAGTATTACATAGTTTGTAGTAGAGCTACTGCTGCCTGCAGCGCTCTGCTTTTAAGACCAATAAAATGTTTTTCTGGCAACACTGGTTGCCTCAGACTTTAAAAATAAATTCTCCGCCACAAACTGTGGGGCTTTGATTGTATAGAATTACTCAGCAAACTACAGCGAAGCATCCATCCATGAACCCTTTTAGGAGGTGAATGGGGTGTGGGGTGCAGAGTAAACAATTCCATGGAAACACTCAACCTTGATAAATTCACAGGGGATGCCAGCGACGAAGAACAAACGACACTTTCATTGTTTCTGTAGTAACTGATGGTCCAAGTGCAGTAAATCAATGTGACTTATGTTATTCTTTCACTTAATGTATTCTCCTGTGTCTGATGCAAATGCATTTGTAAACTATACAAAAATAAACCCAAATACTCTATATTTATTTAAAGCATTCCTGGGCGTTAAGTCTCACCTGCACAAATCATGGGGTGTAAAATGATTTCAGTATGCCTCTATAAAGTTATTTAGGGCACCTACATCACAGAGTTTATTGACTGCACAGCCACATCCTCTATGTATAATGTCTTTAAACCAGGGAACAGACTTTAGACATACCAGAGTTTCCACTAGGATATTTTTCTAGCCTGTCCAGAGTCCACAAAAATAGTTTAACCACACAAATCTGTAACTTACAGCTCATGTTCTGACGACAGTATATATTAAATGCAAATGCAATGGTTTAACAAAGCACAAAAACAAATCAGTTTGACATTCTAATGACGACTGATGTTAAATACAGCCCGATTTACTAGAACGCTGTTCTGACTGACATTTCTTCTGTTTGTTGTCGAGCAGAAACTGAATGATGGGATTTAAATAATCCGTCGCAAAGAGTTCGAAGTGACAAAATGTTTAACTTCATCTTCATTCAGCCCTGAAGTCACATCGACCAGGCATGAAACTAAATACTGACAACACTAGAATGACAGGTGGAATGAAGTCAAACAATATAATCCAAGAGTTTAATGACATGTAAACAAACACAGAACATCAACTGACTGACAGATCAAGAGAATGACTGTATAAATGAATTTACAGCTGGCTGAGCTGTCTTAGTTTTCTTTAGCACCTGCCACTGCTGAGGCCAAGGCAGGATGAAACAGGGTTATTTACAAAATAATGATTAGGAAATGTTTGTTTAAGGAGATCCAGAGAACAGCAGGGTTGTGGTTTTAATCCTCTGTTTTGTTTTGTGATTTACTGAGAAAGGTGCAAACCAGGGAGACCCATTTTCACCGGTGCTCAACATCATGAAAACTACTAGCTGTAAACATCACAAGCTAACTGGGCCAATTCATTTTTTACTGGGAAAAAGTTAGCCATTGCTGCCTGATACAAAGCCTGATACACAACCTGAGCTCAAAAAAACTCACCACTTTTTGGTTTAATATTATACATATCTAGCTATGAGCACAGGGGTGAGAACAATTTCAGGATGCTGACTCAGTTCTGGTAATATTATGATTAAAGGTGCAGGAACAGGAACAGGAATAAATATTTCTTTCAAAAGCATGAAGCTTTACACTGTGGCCAGACATTAGGAAAAACAGCATTTGCTTTCTTATAATTTTTGAATGATTTTTGTAGCAAGAAACTCCCACAAATGACCAAATAATTGTAAATTAAGTGAATATTCCTACAGGTTTGAGTATTACCTATGGAAGTGAAGACCTCTGCATGTGTGATCCAGCAGCAGCAGCAGAGCAGGACCAGGGAGATGCAAGACAGAGACTTCCTCATTCTGTCTCTTTTAGTAACCTGCAAAGCAAACCACAACCAAATCATGTCACAACAGATTTACACGGTTTTAACACATGCAGCAAAAATAACCCAGTTCTGAGAAAAGGTTGACTGTTGTTCCCTGAACCAAGTGTCACATTATTGTCGTCCTTGACTTTACATATTAATGTGACCTGTGTGTTATATGTGACAATAGGTTTTGTTTAGTTTTTTTCCCCAATAGCTGCTACATGATGACTGAATCAGAGTTGCAGCTCAAAATCCTACTGAAGGTTAAGTCACACATAAACAAAATCAAGTCTGCAAACTCATCAGTTTAAGTATCCAGAAAAAAAATTAGCTGATGTCGAACAATATTCAGAGTTTCCATTATGTTTCCTACAAATGAGTCACTACTGCTTGCTGGGAAGCATGTTTTCAAATTATCCTCTATTTCCAGATCCAACTAAGACAGAGCTGACAATATGGAAAAACACTGTTATCCACAACTACTTTGTCTACCTTGATGCAGTATTTCTGTATGAAATCAGGTCATATATTGGTACAAATTCAAGTCATCGTATTTTCCTTGCTGACAAAATGATGACACCAAGGTGCATATTAACAGTAACAAAACAAACTGCTTGTTTATTGATAACATTGAAATATAATTCGTGGAAATGGTGATTTTTTTTCCTTTTATCAAGCCACTTTGGCTGCTGTTTAAGGTCAGCAAGGCAATCACATGCCTAATGAGGAATATTCATGACTAATGCCATGACTAATAAAGCTCAGGGTCCTTTGTAATGCAATTATGCAGCAGAACATGGCCTGCAGAGAACCTTCTTTTAGAGATGTTTGTTTCTGACATGTCAAGCCCCAAAACATCTAACTAGCATTTAAATAAGATGTATGGTAAATATACAGTAAGCAATAAGGAAGTGAATTGTAATTGAACATAAATGACTCTAAAGCACATTGTTTGAGTACCTCTGGACTACTGACCTCTTTGTCGCTGTGGCAACCAACGACATTGCTTTCATTATAAAAAAGAGATGTTAACTAGGACACAAGAAACACTAGCTTCTTAGGTTTTCAACAACTACAGAGCCAGGGACAAAGCTTCAGCTGAACAAAGAGGGCTCAACACTGAGTTATCACCTGGATGAAATGTCTTATACTTGGCCCAGCACTAAGACCAGCTTTGTTTGTGGTTTAAGTGAAAGGGAACACTGTTGTGCTTCATCCTGTTGGATTTTGTCTAAAACTGCTGCACCACATCACTGCATAGAGATATCTGCTTACTAGTACAGTCAAAACAGACAGAATAAACACAGATCCATGTTTTTATCTGCACACCACCTTATCATAGTCTCAGAAAAACAGAGGTACATATGCAGAAACCAGCACTTATGCAGCTCGTCTATGATAGTATAATAATATGGTGAGGACTCTGCTCCAGGGGAAAGTATACATTTCACTGTCAGAACACCTGCTGATAACTCTACTATCTGCTGTTCTCATAACGAAAGCAGAACCCTGAATATTATAAAACAAGCTACAATAATAAATATGGTATAATTATATCATATATCAATGGCATTAATGGGTGATCCACTGATGCTTTGTTTTTCTACAACACATGGCAGAGGCGAGGGGATATGTGTATCTGGAACCAGTAAATACCTTTAATGAGGTAAACATCCTAGACAACCAAATGGTATTTATATTACCAGTAGAACAGGGGTGTAAAGTAGCCCAATATACACAGCAGGTCAGTGTAAAGCCTACAGGCACTTTTCCCACATCTGTTCTAAGACTGAGATTAAAAACTGAAGTAATATTTGGATATCAATTGTGTTAGCATTACACTGGACAAAAAGAATTCACCCAAATGTATTCATACTTTCTGGCTTAGGAGTTAAACCCTTTTATCACCTTGTTTAACCTAAAAATGCTGTATCTTCTCTGGGATTTGGCAGATCTGCAGAGCTGTCCAAACTTGTTGGAAGCTGCCAGCAGGTTCAGAATGACAAATATGTACATGGATTTAACATGTCAAAAAGTAAAACATTGTTTAAAGCTAAAAAGCTTTTCCGAACAGATTTCTACTTGATGTACACCATATGTATGCAACTTTTTTTTCTTTACCTATTTAGCAGAATCCTTGCTAAACCAAACTTACACTAAACCCGATGCAAAAAATACAAAGATTTAAGTCTAACATCTCATAATGATCTGTGTTTTCTATAACTTTACATAGTTTTTATATCTGAACAAACTACTTTCTATGACATGAAATCCACATGTTGCCAACAGCTGAGTTTAACTTTCAGCTTTCTGCTGACCCGTCCAGACACCCACTCCCACCATCTACCTATAAATGAAAGGACCACATCTCTGTTGTAGTAATTTACAGCCTCAGTGCCCTCCCAACCCAAACAGCCCTGCCTGTTGTTGCAGGCTGTAACACCAATGTCACATTCCTGGAAAGAAGCCTGCAACAGTGCTCAGCGGTCCTGACCCCAACTATTCTGGCTAACATACAGTAGCCAACAGCACTGAGCAGAAGGCTACATGGAATATGACACTATCTCTCTTACGGACAGAATATGACATGTTGTATTGGGTATAACAACCAAGGGAGGAGAGTGCTTCTGGAAATGCAGATTGGTTGTGTTGAACAGATTTCATCCAGCCACAGCTCAAAATAAAACAATGAAAGTCATCAGAAAAAAAAAAAAGATTGTGTCAGAAGCTGGACTGAACCACATGTGAACAGAAACAAACATCTTGCACTGCACTTCCTTAATTTGATAGTTTGAAGAGCCAATGGTGCCATCCACTCCATGTCTTTCTATAATAGCTCAAAATGCTTCAGAATGTGTGTTTCTTAAGTAAACAATCAAGACCTTTTTTTAATCGGAAAAAATCTGAAAGGGAAATTTAGAAGGATGAAAAAGGTGAACCGTGAACATCTGGAGATGAAAAGAAAAGCTCAACATAGTAACAAACAGAGCTCAGGCTACAAAGTTCACTGTTTATTTAAGCCAAAAAATACCACTGGCATATTAATCTGAATTAACAAGCTAAATATTTAACACATGTGCTCATAAGTCTGAAAAAACCAAAACAGAATCCAGAAACCAATTGACGCATTATCTCACTTATATTGCTATCTCTTAAGTCAGCAGTATTTATCGTCTTAATTTTGGCAAGAGAGAAAAAAATTACACAATTTTGATAAAACTTCTAGGCAAAGAAAAACACTAATGTTTTTTTAAAATGAGAGTCTGTGTGGAAAAAATGGACTCAAAATAAGCCAATGTACAAGTACAAGTATATAATGTATACACAGGACACACAAAGATAAACAACAAATGGTTGAAGCAAAAGAGGTATTTTCCTACTGATAGTATCATAATCAGTTAAGTTGAAATGCTTTACACCCAGCATGACAGTAATGACAAAACCTGGACTTTCACAATAATATGCTTTAAGAGTATAAATTCACATGTGGTATGTGCACACATCGAGTCAACAGCCGGCTGTGAACATGCTGAGGCAGTTCCTTTCTGTCACACTTGGTGAACTATAACTCTCTTTCTCAAAAAAAAAAAAAAAGCACCTTATGCGTCGTGTATTAACTGTTCCTGTGGACATTTCAGTTTCCACTGTAAGGAAAATATGCTGCCATTTATTTAAAGCAATGCTGGATAATGTGAAATCCAAGATGAATTATAGAATAGTACACTTTTTCCAGATCACGCTTAGCTTTTCTACTTTGGATCTTCATTATGTTCTACGCATCTAGAAAGAGAAGTCTGACTTTCACTTCCAGAAAAAAAAATACAGATGAGGGGTTAAGGAAATGCAATTTCTAGTCCTGAAGCAATTTTGCAACATCTACACTAAGCCAATGGAGGAAAAGGTCAGAAGTTCAGCATGAACTGTTAATAACATAGCACCATTAGTAATTCATTCATTCATTCATTCATTTTCTGAGCCCACTTTATCCTCACTAGCGTCATGGGGGTCACTGGAGCCTATCCCAGCTACTTATGGGTGACATGGCTGATATATATAGACAAACAATCACTCTCACATTCACACCTACAGTATGGGCAATTTAGGTCCCACCCCTATCGCCTGGTGTTGGAAATCGAACCCAGGACCTTCTTGCTTTGAGGCACAAGTGCTATCCACTGTTAATATAAAAATAATAATAATAATTATTATTATTATCAAGCACTTTCTGCACACCAATGTATACAGCTTTATCTTTGCATAGTGATTTCTGGCGATGCTACAAAGTGCTACCATCAGGCTGGCAGATGGTATCGCACCAGTCATCTGTGATCATGCAGGTGAGAAACTTCATCTTTATGATCTGATGTTGATTTAGGAGCTTTAGTCAGTCTAAGTCTACTGATCCAAAGCACTGGTTTAAATTAAAGGATGAATTGCTGTTGTTTTATTTTGTATCTTTATTATTCTTTATCTATTGTTTACTACTATAGACCCTTCTGTGATTCTGAAAAACGTTTAAAGGCAGTGAATGAACAGCCTCTGAGAACATCTGAGTATAAAGAGTCTAAAAGTTAAATTCAACAGTTCTGCTGACCATATGTGGTTGACATCGGGCGAAATTTATTTAGCAAGCAGTGAGAGCTGAAAAAATATCTGCAGCATCTAAATATAGAGCCTATAATCTGTTTTACTTTGAGTGCTGACTATTCCTCAATTAGATTAAAATAGTAGGAAGGCAGACTTGGGAGTACCTGTAATCTTTCATTAAATTGCCGTGTTAATTAATAGGTTCACTGCTGCCTGGTTGGTGATCTCATTCATACTGTACTGAGAGATAAACATTTATAGCACAGGACTTGTTTCAGACAAATATTAACATAAAGAACGGAAGTTGCATGCATCGGTTTAGATAGGCAGGCACCTGTAATAAAGGTAGTGTTAAAGAGCATAGTATAGATGCTGTGTAAACACTAAGGACACATAAAAGCAGTGTGCATCAGTAATGGTATGTTGAAATAATAAGAATGAGCATTTTGTAGATAGGGTTTTCTGAAACAATTACAGCCACACAATGTCATTACGCTGTGTTTTAATACATTTGTAGTACATGCCACTTGTACTACAGTCTAATTACTAATGACAGGTTTGCTGCGTTGCCTTCCATTTATGCTCAGTGCAGAGGCTGTCACATCCATTTACTGCCATTGTGCTACATATAAAGTAAATAACTGCAGGGAGCATCACTCAACTGGGCAGCATACAACCTTTTTACAAGGACTGCATTTGCTCTGCCATTTATGCAACTTACCAACGGTTGACAAAAGTCATGCTTAGTCTTTTGTTCATGAGAAAGCCTTTTAGTATAAGACAGCTTGTGTTATCTACTGCATGGGTGAATCCATAACCTAGCAACAGCATGACTGAATAAAGGCTGAAAGGGTGTTTACTCTTCTGTCCACCCTTAAAACCAATAGTGAAAGAACATTAGAAGACAACACACATACTCCTAGAACTCCAGAACCAGTAACCACCATTTTGTATTTGCAACTAAAGGTTTAATATGTGAGATCTACACATGGAGTCTGTGCCACTTCAAATGTCTAAATCCAAACAGACTGAGTATTAGCTTCTATTTGTAGAACATATACATCATTCTTTCTGCTCATGAGTTTTCAGTGTCTCTTAAGTGGTAACAATGTGTAACACAAACTACTGTTAGTCAAGCTGGGGAACTTAAACCAATGGGTGAGAACATTATCTCAAAAATGAAACTAATGTGGAAAGAGATTAATGCCAACCCCATAGACTTATATTGGACTTCACACTAAAAATACAAGGGGCTATAAAATTCCAATCTCATTAGTTATTTTTCTAGTGATGCATCTTTAAATTATTCTCCTATTGATCAGATCTCAAGTCAAATAAAATGTGCTGAGTACGACTCATGGAGTTTTGATTTATTCAATAAACTGAAGAACTGAAGAACTCTTGTGGATGAGAGACTAAACGTTTTCATAAGAGCTAAACCAGTCCAGCTACCAAGAGGAACAATGACCTGAGCAAATGAGAACCTACACAGACATTTATTCAATAAAATAAATTTTTTGGTTAATAGGATCCCCTAACAAATCTGTACAATTACTATGTTATGCAGCACTTGATGAAGTTTATTGTTTATTAAATTAGTAAGTTAGCACTTAGCACTAGCTCACCTTTGACCCCTCGGGATCCCACTGGCCAAGTTTGTACTTTATTGTTCTTTTTAGATATGATTATTATTAAGACTGTGTTACAGTTTATGGCATGCATTTTCTGCCTGAATGTTTCTTTTTTAACATATGTAATCGAATGTCATTTCCTCCTACAAGTTTATATGCTACAGACACTTTTTGGATTCTCTAGCAACCCTCCAAAAATGTTCACAGGAAAAAATCTGCTATCAAATCATACATCAATATGTTATGCTTCTTTTTTTCCTTCTCGAATCTCAAAAATCACTTCAACTCTGCTGAAAACTACCGAATGTTCAATAGTTTTCAGGATTTTAACCCTTTTAACTTGACAGTCAAACCGCTTAATCCTTGAGAGGGCTGTGAGGGTGCTGAGTACAAAGAGCAAAGACAGGGTACAACCTGTATGTATTGGCAGTTCATCACAGGGCTGACAAATATATATTCACACCAATGGGCGATTTAGATTTAAAATGATCAATTAACCTGTTACATTTATGCATGTAATTGGACGGTGGGAGGAACTGAAGCCACCCAAAAATATAAAAAAATGTTTAAAAAATATATAATTTGACACTGAAATCATGTATTCAAACATCTGGTATCTCAAGGGTTAAAATCCTGAAATTACTGAACATCTGGTAGTTTTGAGCAGAGGTGAAGTTACAATTTAAAGACATTTAGGCAGAAAAAAAGCAGAAAACATATGACACATGGACATTTTACAGCAGAGTTTTGTGCAGGTACATTTTTGACTCGATGCTTTATGTAGTTTAGTAAATTACATGGATGCAGAGGTGTTCAGACAGCCCCTGAACCCCAGTGGTTGTGTTTGCGGGGGTCGTGAGGTGGCAGATCCCAGGTCAGCTCATCCCCACCAGCTGGAGGGTCGCGCCGATGACGTCACATCAGGACACTTTCTAGAAATTCAGCCTCCAAATCTTGACTTATGTGGTTTAGTGGGTTTCCTGTAGCCCACCGTCGACCACATGTGTCAAATGTACGTTTCTTCTGTCGTGCTGAGGTTTTCAAACCACGTCCCTTTCCGTGTTACAGTGTCATAACAGGGTGAGATGCTGAGCTGCAAACTTTCAAAACTTTCTCTCTTTTCGTGTGGAAACAGTGTAACCCAAACGCCTCTCAGTCTCACATTACCCAGTAAACATGTCGGATACAAACACAGACCCCGTCCAGTAACTCGTCCCCTAGGCTGTATTTTCCTCCTAAAACACGCCTGTCAGGTTTGTAAAATCCCGCTGTCCGCCTAAAAACCTGTTGTACCCGAAAATTGACAATCATCCCAACATGTTGAGGAGGCACGAGCTGCGCGTGAAGCCCAGGGATGTGAAGGCAGAGGAGGCTTCAGCTGACACACACACAAACACACAAACATGTCCTTACCTGAGCCTTCTGGGGTTTTCAGATGAACCACACACTTTGGGACGTGGACGCAGCTTTTCTTGGCTCCCCGGGGTTGTGACTCGGACGCACAGTTTTTTGTTTTTTATATATATCGCTGCCACGTACAGAACCTCCCCGAGCCCGCGCCGTAATGACCCAACGAGCAGCGCGCGAGCATTCCTCCTTCAGTTTTATTTGGTGCCTTCACTTGCGCCTCGTAAACTTCAACTTTATGGTTGTCAGCTGTGTTCGCGTTCTTGTCTTCACCAGGACAGAGATAGTAATGGTGGGAGAAACTTCAAAAAGTAGAAATAAAAAAAAATAATATAATATTGGTGGCAAAACACAATGGCAAAAGAGGAAACATAATTGTAAGAGAGAAAACACACAACAGCAAAAGAGAAAACACAACGCTGTTAACTAAAACGGAATGGGTCGGTACCCTCGGGTGACGTAATGAGCGCTGATTGGACGAAAGAAGTTGTCTGTCTTTTGAACCGGAAATATAAGCATATTTAGATGCAGGACATAGTTATACTGTGATACTGGATATGCTTTCTACAAATCACAACATTAATATGAGTATGTGTACGTTGAAGACACAGGAGGTCCCTGGTGCCTGATCCTGAGACAGACAACTTCTTTCGTCCAATCAGCGCTCATTACATCACCCGAGGGTACCTACCCTTTCCGTTTTGGTTAATGTCCTTGTGTTTTCTCTTTTGCCGTTGTGTTTTGGACATCAATCAAGCCAGCACGATAATAAAAATGACAATAATAACAACAATATAATCATTATCATCATCATAGACTTAATTCATGTAACGTCTTTCTTCCGTAATATGTATTTTGTAGTGTTTTACAGACAAAGATAAAATAATAAATAGTATAAAAAAATGTAATGCAAGTAAAAAAGGCAAAGAGCTGGGACCAAACACATAAAATACATCAGCACAAGTAATAAGAACAAATTAGTTAAATTAAAAATTATTTGCTTTGAATGTATTTAAAAATATATGTGGCTGTGAAAAGGAAATTTAACCCTTTCATGCATTAGAAGCTTAGTTGAGATTTTTTCCTGAGATGTTTTTATTCTTCTTTAGGAATGAACAAACAAAACAAAAAAAAAACAATACAATTGAATTTTTTAAAAAATTTATGAACTTATTTTTCATGGAGTTAAAAAAAATCTCCACTCAGCTGGACACCATGTGTTTAACTTTTGAAGCAAAGAAACATGTATTTGAAACGCAATATCAGAAAGTGACTGAAATAAAAACATTATTATTCAGCTAATTTGATGTTTTCTCTCATTTTACTCATACTGTAATAGTTATTACTCACTTCATGGAGATAATAAGCAAAACAAACCAACATGCAAACAAATAAAAAAAAACAAACGAAAACAAGGACAGCGAAGTTAGTCAGTGTATGGGATGATACATAAGCGTCCACTGTGTTCGCTGATGTGCAACTAAGACAACAAAACTCATGAATATATAAGAGAACAGCTGGAGAACCGCTGTCGACTGTAGTGACCACTATGCATGAAAGGGTTAACAAAGGTCATAAAATTAGGTCTTGAACTGTTTTGTTGAACTCACCTGATGTTACTTTTCTAATCTGTGGTAGGTGTTTTCTCCAGAACTTTGCTGTGTAAAAACAGAGTGTTGTTGCATCAGGCTTTAGATAGTTCTGTAGATTTAGTTATTAAGTTGGTATTAATTAATCATAATAAAAATTCGCATTGTATGACTGTTTTAGCTGTTATCTGTGTATGAAATCACTTTAATAAAATTACCAGTGATAAAAAGTCAAGGTAATTTTCATGTTTTAGTTCCAGATCTTCTTATATCTAATGTTAAAAATAAAAGAAGCTAAATCACACTTGAATGCTTCTTTATGCTTTTATATCTTCCTCTATTCCAGCCTAAAAGATGAGAATTAACGCATAGAAGAAAAACAAACAAAGGTTGCTGAAGCTATGGTGTGTATTGCACAGTGTTTCCTCTTTGAGTTTATTTTAGTAGAATACTTACGGTAATGTTGTCCATGCAATCCGTCACGTTTACAGTTTGGTCCTGGGTTTCCAGGGCTTGTTCACTGGATGGTCTGAACATGTGGAGAAAAAACATCTGGACATGGCTTTTCAATCATCCCCTGTTCTTGAACTTTCTGTGCCTGCGTCTATTTCTGTGTCTGCAGTTGTTTATAGGCTGTATTTCCTTTATGCTCCAACTAAAATGTTAAGGACAAATGATTAAAAAAAAGAGGAATAATAAGAAGACAAAAATGAATTTTACACTTTAGTCCAGAGTCATGTGGCAAAAAAAAAAAAAAAAAAAACACCCTCAAAATGAAGACTGACACACATGATGAAACACTGTTTGAGATTGCAGTACATGCTTGCATCATTTGTACAAGTCATATGATCCATAATATTTATGAGGAAGGGTTTAGACTTCACTTTTAAGCTGATATATGCAGAAAGTCATTTAGTAATTACCTTAGAGAAAAGTGTGATGTGAGAAACAAAGTATTATGAGTGTGTCGCTATTGGAGTATTTCTTTATAACATCATTGTATATTTTTTCTCTCTAAATACTATATTTATTTTCTTAATGTGTTGTTCATCTGATTTTTAATTTACATACATGCTGCTGTACTTTGTAATATTGTTCCCGAGATAATGAAAGTGATGTAGGTTAGTTGTACCAACAGGTGGCACTGTTGTTCCAGGAAATCACAATATCAGCTGTTTATTTCTAAGATAAGATAAGATAAGATAAGATAAGATAAGATAAGATAAGATAAGATAAGATAAGATAAGATAAGATAAGACTTTATTTATCCAACTATGGGGAAATTTCACAGTTAACAGCAGCGACATACAACAAGTGCACAAAAAAAGACTGGTAGAAAAATCACAAATGAGTGCAAAATAAAAATACATAGAGAAAAATAAGAAATTTGGCATTGATATTAATATTTATATAAATATATAATTAGAATTAAAGTTATGTTCTATTCAATCAATGAGAAGCTGTGGTGATTGATTATTGACGCTTGATTTGGATGGCCCACCTTGAGACAGTTTACAGAGCATTTATAACATTTCAGCACCTTATGTTTAATCTCACCTATATTATATGGTGTTCAAATAAATGATCTGTACACAAACATATTACCGATATTTGTTTCACGCCCCAAAAAAACCGCAACTTATGAGTAAGTCTTTCAACCACAAAAAGATCACATTTCTACGAAAAATAAATGAATGTGGTTGCTTTTCCCTCAGGTCTGCCCACAGATTTGTTTTCACATTTCCCATCATCATGAAGTCATAATCCACATTTTAAGAATTCAAATTAAACATATATATCTTTTCAAAAAGAGACCAGTCAGCATGGGAGCTTTTAAATAACAACATTTATTCATATTTATTATATATATTGATAAACTGACCAAATGAAACAAAATCACATGGGAGTTTTCACATGTCATTTATATATACGTTTAGTTTCAGTTCCTTCTTATTATCAGTGTGTGTAAATTAATATTGAAACACACAGGCTCATATTTGTATCTACATACTGAAATGCAGATGTCTTCTTTAGAACACTTACGTTTACTGCATGAAAATATAAAAATCCGAGCCTTTCAACCAATAAGATCGTTGAGATCCACTTTTAGATCAGCTGAGAAAACCAGGAATACACTAAGTATTTACAGAGGTTAAGTTTTGCAGTCATAGAGCATTATATGGCATAGTTTTTGTCAGAGCTGTTTCAAATCTGCCACATCATGCTACATTGCTCTTCAAGGGGGCAGTGTTGCATTACTCAGGTTAGTCCACTAGGTGTCAGCATAACTCAACAAACAAAAAGAAAGTCTCCATTCTCTGCACATTTCCTTTGCCATTCCAGTGGCCAAAGTCAAGTGGTAATAAGTAAATTAGTGTATTTATAAATGCTGCTTGTATTTTTTTATTTTTATTGAAGAAAACAATCCCTTCTACACTGATTTATTATGATTTGTAGCTTGTAATGCTCCAAGTCTTAACTCTTAAAGACCCAGAGTGACTTTTGTGTCAGTTCCCAAATTCACCTTTCTCTCTATTTAACCATTCTTAAGTGATATATCACTGTTCATCATAGTAAAATACTCACTTTATATATTTATTTTACTGATCATATACTTTAATCATCATGTTGAGATTCTATTTGAGGGTTGTCATACCAAAAACAGAGAAAACTTGAGAAAAAGTGACTTTTTCAGTAAAATATATCATTAACTGAGCATAAACCCAGTGTTTCCATCCACTGTCATTGATCAAATTCCATGCGTTTTACAGGTGAATCAATGATGTAGAAGATGACGGTGTTTCTATGTTCGCTGTGGAGCCTCTGAACGTCCAAATGGGTCACACTGGAAAAAAAATCCAGATCTTAGCAAGTGTATTTTCCTTATTTCTAGTCAAAATATCTCATCATGCTTAAAATAAGATATAATCACCTAAAGAGTAACTTTCCAGTGAGATATAAGAGCTTATTTTAGACAATAGAGCTTGAAAATCTTATTTCAAGAAATCTAAAGAAAAATAATTTTCACTTGTTCCATTGGCAGATTTTTTTTCTGCTTAATTCAAGATTTTTTTTTAAAAAATTTTTTATTTTGTTGAATTCAAGCAAAGATGTTCAAGATGTATTGTCTAAAAATAAGTTCTCACTGAAAAGTTCCTCTTTAGGTGATTATGTCTTATTTTAAGTGTGATGAGCTATTTTGACTAGAAATGAGAAAAATACACTTGGTAAGATCTAGATTTTGGCAGTGCATGTCTGGTGACCATAAAAAGACGACAAACTGTATTTAACATCAGTTATTTATATATATTGAGTCGCTCTAAAGTTATTAAACATTTTAGATCAGCTTTTGGTCACTGGTGTGTATTTGGGTCTTTATGGGTTAAATAAGATATTTTCCTAAATAAACCTCACTTTTTCATAGGGTTTGCATTCACTCCTGTTTAATATACTAATTCCAAAAAAAAAAGAAAAAAAGTTTCTACTTTTTTTTCTGCTTTCAAGCTTTATGACAGGGATTTAATACGAGACATATAAATTATTTTAATGCAGAATTGTTTGTCTGACGTGCATTATTCCACCAGTGTCGCCCTTTGCTCATTGCCCACTTCAGAAATGTAATAATTCATTACACTGTTATTGTAATCCCTACCCCCATATTATCTGGTACATTTTCCGACAGATGAAACAGTCTATCTGTGCCCAACTTGTTGTCTTTGAAACATTTCTGTGGTTGTGGGGAGCGAACTCTCCCAGAGTCACCACAATAATGCAGAGGAATGAGTGCTATCATAAATCTGGTCTTGTTGACACAATAGGGCGTCTCTGCACTTAGCTAAACACTAAACTATTTTTCTTCCCATGCCGTCAAGGATGAGAAAAAAAAAACAACACACACACACACACACACACACATGCACACGCACAACGACCATCAGGTAAGTTTCACACCTGAACAGCGGCATGCACTGAAATCGCCTGTGAAACTGTGATTTAGTAATTACAAGTAGAGAACTGAATGTTTGGCATGCACCACCTCTGGTACACAGATACCAATCAGAGGAGCAAACAAATAGTAAAACGAGGTTGAGGAATGTGTCATCTGTCTTTGATAAATGGTTTTGGTGACATTGCTTTTAAAAGTGATGTCAGTGCTTAAAATATGTTTTCATGCTCAGTCTAGAATCTGTGTCATCATGCTTCCAAGTGTTACATGATGACAAAATGACTATGAAAAAGACAATTCTCATGCTACCACCTATTCATTTAGCCCAGGTTAAGCGTTTCCAGATGTTTGAAGCGCGTCTAAAACCTGTTGTGTACTTGGCTCAGGCCGGTAAGACGTGCACTGGAAGGGTCACGAGGTTAAAGACGGGCCCATGTTTTTCATACATGATTTAGAGTGGACGCACACACACACACACACACACACACATGCACACACACTGTAGGGCATGTGTCTCTCTGGTGTAGTACATAACCTTTTGCTTGTGTCTACACCTGAGTGATTGAACGTGAACACACACAGAGGCAGTTTTGGGTTTCAGATGCTTTAATCAAACCCTCCTCAGCTGAGCTCAGGGCTTTGACTGGGACTCCGACCTGAGTGCCGTTATTTCACCCCCGGTGGGGAAAAACAATTCACTATGTGTGTGAGTGTCTGGTCCAGAGACTCCATCCAGGTAATGAGGCAGAAAAGAGAAATTAAATGGACAAAGGAGGAACCAGGACGTAATGGGTTCTGAGACAGGTGGTCATCTCTTTGAGAAAAAGATGCTTATTTTTGCTCAGACTGAAGATATTTCCTTAAAGTTAAATGCACAGTGTGTAAAGGAGTCTCTCAATGCAAATAATAACAACAGACAAAGTGATAGCAGTGAAAGAAGCAGCGTAGGATTATGGGAAATGTTGTTTTAACCCATAAAAACCCAGTGCTATTTTTGTGTCAGTTCCCAAATGAATTTTTCTACATGTAAACTTCCTCAAATGATTAGTTTTTTCTTTTATCACAATATTATCCTCTGTTGTTTTTTTGTTTTTTTTTTTGCATTTTTATTCAGTGAAAATCAGGTATTTTCCATAATTTAATTCATTGATCATGTAGATGTTCATAAAAGCTCAGAGTACAGTTGAGGCTTATTTTATCAGAAACAGAGAAAAACTGAAGAACAAATGACTTTTTTTTTTTTTAGCAAAGATATCATTAACTGAACATAAACCCAGTGTGTTCATCCACTGTCGTTAATCAAATTCCATGGGTTTTACTGGTGAATCAATGTTGTAGAAAATGACAGTGTTTCCACGGTAACTACAGAGCCTCTGAACATCCGAATGGATCATATCTGATGACCATGAAAAGATGACAAACTGTATTTTACACCAATTATTTACATGGATTGATAG
>JAPTYQ010000007.1:4858595-4871256 GCA_029814465.1 Ostorhinchus cyanosoma | reverse complement strand
CCACAGCTGTTCACTGTTTAGTGCGGCATTAGGGATGGGAATCGATAAGAATTTAGTGACTCCAGTTCCATTATTGATATCACTTATTGATTTGAGTTCCGATCAATTCTCATCGATTCTCATTGGATTAGGGAATAAATTGTAGTTCAAATAGCTTTGTTTGCATTCATTCTTTAATATCACACTTCCAGTTTGAATTAGATTTGAAAAAAAATCCCAGACAGGGTTAATGCAGGGGTGAAGGAGTGTGAGACCCACCGACTGCAACCTCTGAGCCACGTCGTCATCTAAATGAAATAATAGAACATAGAGATTATTCAGAAACAATACTGAAAACAGGCTGACAGTGAAATGGTGCTAACACTAACAGTACTAATAGAACCCAGAGGAGTTTAATATTATTGGCTGTGACAGAGGACGCCCTGCTGTACTCTGTGCCTCAAGAGTCCCCGCCCCCTTCACTAAGCAGCCAATCAAATACATTAGATTTTAATGTCGCGCTGTGGTTAAATGTTTCTGCCTGTTGGACGTATTTCCTCTTTTGTCATAACAGAAGTTCTCTAACTGTGTAAAGTGTCCTTATAGTGTCGTCTTTACTGGTGAAATCCAAGCATACTTTAGAACAAACTCAACCAAAATACAGAATACACTGTGATGCATTTGACATTATGATTTTACAAAACTGATACGTTTGTTAACCAAGCAGACGAATCTGTTCCAACGAATTGATCTACCATCCCTTGATTCCCATCCCTACTGAATATTCCCATGAATTCAATGTCATTATGTTGTGTTGTTGGATGGCTTATCTTGCACTACATCAGTGTTAGAACTGGACGCAAATATGACAAAATATGACAAAATTTTATTATTTTAATGTTTTAGAGTTTTTGTTTTTTTGTTTTTTTAAATCCACCTATGCTCTCTGAAGACCTAAGTTGCGTCCAGTGTAATACTCTTTAATGTTCATGGCTCATGCAGAAGGGTTACTGTTTTTTTGAGGACTCCAGGCTGTCACCATCTATTGCAAGTAATGAACAAATACCTCATGCTGCCCCCTTCAACATATCTGAACTAACGCTTTATTGTAAACTATAAACTACAAATCATTCCACTGTTTCCAAATGTTGCAGGATTCTGTGCTTCATGTCCAAAGGCAGTTCACAAACCTAAAATCAGACTAAAGAGGAAAGGCTGCAGACTTCCCGACACACATATCTGTTTTTTTTCCCCTCTGTGCCTCAAGGTTTTCTCGATAAATCAAACAAATGGAACTTTGTTTTCATTCTGTTCTCTTCTATCTGTCAAACCAGTGGCACAATCGTGAAGGCCAGGGACAAGCTCTACCACCCAGAGTGCTTCATGTGCGACGACTGCGGCATCAACCTCAAACAGAGAGGCTACTTTTTTATCGAGGACAATCTATACTGTGAGACCCACGCCAAGGCACGTGTCCAGCCGCCGGAGGGTTACGACGTGGTCGCCGTCTACCCCAACTCCAAGGTGGAACTGGTCTGAGAAGAAACTGCACCATAACATAACAGGGAGACCAAAATATGCTGAAAGGGGGGCCTCTGAGTATCCTACCCTGCAATTATGAGGCACTGTCGAGCATAAATGTTGATTTTGAAACTGTTGACCTGATCCTGGATCAGTATTTCTCAGCTCCCATCTTAGCTTAATCATGTTATGGACATCAGGCACATTGTTAAAAGCTTAGATCTGGTGAACATCCCAAAGCACAAACCATTTACTGCATCCTTTGACCTGACAACCCTCATCGCTCAATCAGTATAAATACACAAGTAGATGAACCCAGTTAAGTCTGGATCAGATACATGACAAGATTTGACCAGAATATGATCACAAAACAGCAAAAGAAACATATTAAACTTTAGCTACATGCTCTGAGAAAATGACTACACCAGGATGAACCAGCTACCACAGATTTGGTTTTCATCCTCATTATATCACAGATGCCATGAAATCGCTCACTATGGGCCTTAGATGAATTCCTGACACCGGTGTGCATGTAGCATGATTTATCATTAGAGGTTTTTGAGGTGATCAGTGTGTTTTGATGAACTTGAGGAACGGGGTGGATTTTCTCTTATACTCGCCTTCAGACTCATTTTGCTTTAAGATATCATAACCACAGTATCCAAACATGCCAATCTGTGCTTTTCAAAGTCATGTGGTGTTTAAGTTTTGGTTAAGGGGCTCAAAGGTTTCAGTGTATTTTCAACTATGTCACAGTTACACATTATCCTGTTCCTGATGGAGTTTTGCACTTGTAATGTTCATGTGTGCAGTCGATTTCAGAGGGGAACATGTCTGTTTTTATTGTCATTTTTTATCAATAATGCATTTTAGGTAGTTGTAATAGTGATTATCTCTGGAATGTTTAGGGGAATAGTTTTTACTGAACTATAACCTGAGGTAAATGTATCCGTCTGCAGCTATGCAAGCAGCACCTTCTGAAATGTAAACACAACTCTGTAGGAGACAAAAATCCTGTGAGAAACTCTTTCAGGAGATATTCTCTCTGATGTGATTACATAAACACACAAAGAAATGAGACTTTAATGCTGAGTTTGCATGCAGTGTTGACATTTTAAAGAGGATGGTTGCACATTCACACACACGATTTATTTCAGACTCATGCACCTGACTGAGGGGAATTTTAACTCCAAATCTGGTTAAAGAATTTAAAAAAAAGGACATGAGTATGAAGTTCAGTGTTTATGAAAGATCCTCCAGCATGACGGTCTCTGGTCCTCGTGAGAAGTGTTAAAAATAGCCTCGTCTGTTTTGAGACGACCATTGAAAACCGCTGGACTCTTGTAAACCGGTGCAACATGTGGGAGCAATACTGGCTTTGTTTAGGCTTTTGGACCCACTACATGGATATATTACAGCTGTTCTTTAACCCATAAAGACCCAGTGCTACTTTTGTGGTAGTTCCCAAATGATTTTTTTCCTCAAGTTAACCTATATTAAGTGATTTACCATCATTTATCATAATATCATCCTCTATATTTTGCTTTTTTTTCTGTGAAAATCTGGTATTTTTCTATATTTAATTCACTTATCATGTATATGTTCATAAAAGCTTAGATTAAAGTTGAGGGTTATTATTTCAGAAACAGAAAACTGAAGCAAATATATCAATAACTGAATATTAAAAGAAGTATTTTCATCTACTGTTATTGATGGGTTTTACTGGTGAATCAATGTAGAAGATGATGATGTTTCCATGGTAACTACTGAGCCTCTGAACGTCCAAATGGGTCATATCTGATGACCATGAAATTTTACATTTTACACCAATTATTTACATGTATTGATAGGATTAGTGGATCAACAGGTATTAAACGTGTTCGATCAGCTGATACTTTTGGCTGCTGGCAGTTGTTTGGGTCTTTATGGGTTAAAGAAGATGGGAGTTAACAGAAACTCAGAGGCATGCATACTTGTATTCCCTTTCTACTATGAATTCACATTTATAGTTGCAACTGAGTCCGCGTACCGGGTGAAATACAGTTCTACATTTCCTCTGAGAGCGAGGGGGGAGTAGAAACAGAGGGAGCGAGTAAGAGAAATGAGATGACGGCGTGTATTTCCAGAAAAGTCTTTCTGCAAGATTAAAGAAACATGTCATTTATACTGCAGTGTGCGGCCATGCATCTTGGCTTATTGTGAATAGTTGAGTAAAGTGGGTAGAAATGAGTGTCTTTATTTTTAACATTAGGAATATTTTTAACAAAATGACTTCTGCCTGTTGGAATGATGCTAAAAGATCATTTTGCTTTGCTGTGGGATATCGGCCTGAACACACAGATGCCTGTCTGCATTTCTTGTCTTGTAAATTATTCAGAAATGATGTTGCTTCCACGTTGTTTCTTAGGTATTGTACATATTTGTGTCATTGTCTTTAACATATACAACATTTCCCTCGTGCCTTTTCATTCGATTTCCAATTCTTTAACACAAATCCTCTTCTTGTGTTTAACTTATTGTTCTCCAAACACTTGTTTTTTTTTTTCTTATGTATCTGATTTGCTTTTTTTTCTAGGATCTAAATAAAATGAGAAGTGCATTATCATGACTTTGTTGTTCGTACTCTTTACTTCAGGACTTTCCCAGTTAAATTCAAGAGTTATACTGTGAAATGCTATAAAAATACAGGGGATTCAATTTGTCTTAGTTTTATACCCTATTTCGGACTTGGCAGCTGCTTTATAACATACATTATCAGACCACCAGGCTGCAGTTTGTCTTGTAACCTAAATCCCCAGACGTTCGCTTCACAACGACCTTAAATCTGGGCATAAAACTGTGGCGACTCATTCTGGTGTTTTCATAGCTGTGCGACTTATTCCACTTTATGACCAATGAGAAGAAATGTGTCCTGTTCCCAAATAGTATTTAGGATGCACAGCTTCTTCAAACAAAATAATGAACGTAGTTTCCAGAATAAAGTATAAATATAACAGTCTGCCATCTTTTAATCAGCCACCTTCAACACAAAAGGGTTAAACTATTCAATATTTCTATTATCTGTTAATGCTCTTCTGTAACAACTTGAGCACAAAACTGGGAGAACGATACCTTAAACCAGTCAAAGTCATTTTGGTTCAGCAGGATATGACCTGAAGTGGACCAGACCAGTAGAATAACTGAATAAAGTAAAATTACATGTTTACATCTACAAGGTTTTCTTCAAAATGTGAATAAAATGAAATGTCTTATGACAAAAATAAGTGCAATTTTTTCAGTATTATTCCTGATTCTTTGATATATATGAGCATATGTTGATATAAAATGTGGTTTGCAAAAGACACCCAGTAAAACCTGTTTGTTCTAAGCAAACCCTGACATCGTGAGTGTACGTCACCAGGTTGATCTGGTTCAGAAACAGAAAAATAAACAAACCAAGAAAACGTGAGAGTGGAAAATGGCCGAGAAACCGAGTTGTATTTGTTCAGTGTTGCATTAAATCAAAAACATCTTTTGAGAGTTCTGCTTCATCTTTATTACTGCTCGTACATTCACTTGCAGACATGCGTTTTTTTTCCTGTGACCTATCCCATCATGCATCACTCCTATTACATCTATGGTAAGTGTTGAGGGACAAAACAGTAGCAATAGGACATCTCCCTCTTTTTTATTATGTTTTTTTATGGTGGCGATGAAGCTTCATGGGCTCACATAACACTTTAACACTTCGGTTCCCAGTGTAACTGATGTGGGAACCGACTCCGACACTGGGCTGGCTGGTCTGAAAACAGCTTCTATGGAGCAGACAGGTGCTCCAGAAAGTAAAGAGTCCCTCAGATCATGTGCTCTGGAGCTGTGTTTCTTCTCTCTTGTCCCCTGACCGTCTTACACACTGTGTCTTACCAAAAAATTCCAGGCATGTAAACATGTGCTGATGTGTCAATGTTAATGTCACGTATGTGCTTACATTATATACATGTGTTTAACTCTGTAACTTCTGAATCCTGTGTAGCTGGGCAGCGTCTGTGGCTTCGGCCCGCACTAGTTTTTCGGAAGAAACTGTGCGAACCTATTCTCGTTTGGAAGTTTCTTTACATGGCAAATGACAATAAAGTTCTATTCTTCTGTTCTATTAAAGAGAGGTTGGCCTGATGCCTTCTGGGAGGTGTCATCTGGCTTCCAGCAGGAAAACAAACTCAGACTTTTAAATGTTAGTGATAGTGCTTAGTGTGAAATGTACACATGTCGTTTTTTTTTAGGTTCTAAAATCAATTTGATCTATATATTTGCTATTGTTGCACTTTGTCACTGATGGTGAAACTGCTGCACTCAAGGCTTCAGCTGCTGATGTTCTGTGCCATCTATGTGGAATGTGTGCCTAATGTCCTGTCCTTTTACTGCGACCCATGTCTGCAAACTGAATTGCTCCTTGAGGATAAATAAAGTGATCTGAATCTGAACCTGAATCTGAATCTGAACCTGACTCTGAGTCTGAACCTGAATCTGAATACAAATCTGAACCTGAATCTGAATCTGAATTTGAACCTGAATCTGAACCTGAATCTGAATCTGAACCTGAATCTGAATCTGAACCTGAACCTGAACCTGAATCTGAACCTGAATCTGAATCTGACCCTGAATCTGAATCTGAATCTGAATCATCTTGGGGGTTTAATTAATTCAACTGACCATAACTGCCTATGTAACTAATATAACATAGGGTGTTAGTTAATTGATGCAATAAATTAAAGCTAAATTTAATCTTGGACTATTACAAACCACATCTGTGAAAGCCAGTTGAAGTAAATTGGGTTTAAAAGCCACTTTACTGTAGAACTAGGTTTAATGCCTGTCTGGGAAGTGGGCCAGCGGCGCGTGAGTATCGACATACTTTGAAGTGATGCTTTATAGCCCTGCTAATGTGTCGATGTTCATCACATTTCTTGCTTCTCGTGTTTCTTTATGTTCAAAACCAAACGCCGGATCTATAATGTATACAGTTGCTATGTATGTCACACATTCAAAAGGAATCTTGTAATCAGAACCAGGAGCAGGAGGCTACCTCATACCCGATTCATGACTTAGCGCCTTCAGTAACAGCTCGACCAGTGCAGAGAATGTGTTAAAGGGGAACAAAGACAAAGGGTGAGAAACCAATGAAAACGAAAGGAAAATATGGCAAAAGAGAGGAAGAAGTAAATAAAGCGCTATGTCGGTCCTTTTAAGAGCTTTGTGCAATCAGCGCCGCTCACATCTGCTAATCTTTCCCACATGTAAATATATGACATCAGTCCCAATTTCAACATATAGAACAGTAGTTGACAAACCATGTGGGAATTATCCACTTAACGCCGAAGACAAGAACCTGAGTCTGTTTTTAGGTAAATTCAGGATCTGTGGGTTCATGTTTACAATGAAAATGTGATAAAATATGGACCTACAGCAGTGGGACAGATCTCCACTGAGGGCAGATTATAGAAGCGAAGGGAAACGAACAGAAGGACGGAGCTATGTGGAAAGAATTCAGCTTCTCTCACATCTATAAACATTTAGTCCAGTTGAAAGATAAACACTTCAAGTTGTCCAGAAACAGAGCTGGCTTTTGCTCTGCAGACTGCATCATCACCACGTAACTGTCACATCTCAAAGCCCTGAACACACACGCTTTTCCCAATAAATGCCTTTTCACACCTGAAACGTCGAGTGTTTGTTACACTGACGCTGTGTTCGTTGTTTTGTTTTCATTGTGCAGTTTTAGGAAGTTTTTGTCCTGATGGCGCTCCGTCTCCTGATACTGGAATTTGTTTGGTTGATACAGGCAACGGCCAAAAGTTTTATAAGTTGCACAGATTTTCAAGATTCAAGGTCCTTTATTGTCATTCATGTAACACAAAGTAATTCTGAAAAAATAAATAAATAAATAAAATCCCCGGGATCGGCATGAACAGTGTGGACATTTGGAAAAGAACCACATGTATTTAAAATAGAAAAACACACATTTCAAGATAGAAAAACAACAAAAGCAAATTCAGATGATGATAATAATAATAATAATAATAATAATAATAATAATAATGGAACTGGAATGTAAACATATTATTGCACATCTTATTGGAATATGTTTTCGTGAACTGTGCTGTTTTTACATTTTCCCCCTCTATGTTTGTAAGGTGAGGAAGCGTTGTAAGCATTTTATAAGTTTCACAGATTTTTGTTGGCAAATAAATCAAATTTATGCAAAGAAGGAGTTTGTGTCACTGACCAAACTTGTGGCCATGACTGTAAACAGGTTAATAAGTCACCTCATGTTAAACTTATGCTAGTTTTGTCCAAATACGTTTAGTTTCCGCTGTACATGAACCAAACCGTGGTTTAGTTCGATCTGGATGGAGACCACCGCATTTGGCCAAACCACAGACAGGCTGTTTGGTCTACTTACTCGCAAATTTGGTTTGAATCAGGCTGAAGAGTCTAAAAGTCTGGACCAAAATAGGATGTGAAAGTACCATAGTTTGGGGTTTTTTTAGACACAGGAGAATGAATCAAAGGAACCTTCGCTCCAAAATGAAGCCACTGTTGATATAAAGTTGTAAAACCACTGACGGCTGCATAACCTAACACGAAGAAGACGATAAATGAACTTTACAAAACCATTAATGTTTAAATAAATGAGCTATATTTGATTCAGCGTGTGAGAACTGAGTATGATCTGCATTCAAGTGTAGTTTAAAAATGTTTTGGGGTGTTTAGTGAGCGGTCAAGTCACGTCTTTGCGCAAAAATCTGCACCCAGACTCTCTTTCTAAATGGCACATGTGCAGTAGACACAGAGCTAATATTGAAGCTAACAATAGCAGGGTTAGCTACAGACCCATACCATTAAAAAAAAAAAAAACATAGCTTCTGCATCCTGATGTGTTTACGGGTCTGTCCAAATCCTCTAATTCTACTGGAGTTTAATGCACACCATCTCATAGAAAATAATTGAGAAGCACTGGTTTAATGTAACAATAATTTTACAGACAAATAAGAAGAAGACATGCCTCCTTTAATTTCCTGCTCCTCATATCTGATCTCCTGTTTCTCTCTTATCTGTTCTCCATCTTCTACCTCCACATACATTCTGTACATTCCAGGATGGTGTGTCTCCATACGGTACCAACCTGTTGACCGTGTCAGCTGTGATTTGTAGAATCGTACTGGAACAGTCCTGGTTATGAGCGCTTATATCCACAGCAGAGCAGAGGCATTCTATCCATTCCATTAGGTTATAAATTTGGAATATGTACCATAACTCAAGACTCCTACAAAAAGTACACCCTATAAGAGCCACAGACGAAGCACAAGACCTTCATTTGTTATAGTTGAGATTTTAAATTGGGATAAATTCAAAGAACATCTTTAACTATATAAGCCTCTATTTGGTTTTATAATAATGTGCATTAAATGACAGTTTGATGACTTAGTTTTATTCAGACTAATGCACATGGTTGGTAATTTACTGACTTATCTTTATGAAATACAGCAACGATGTGTGAATGATCCTCCAACAATAGGAAATACTATGTTTAACTGGAGAATTTTTACAGAAAATACACGCACACACACACACACACACACACATATATTTATTTATTTTTTATTACTTTTTTTTTTTACCTATTTCCCCTGTTTTATAGTAGCAGGTGACATCCAGCTTTGAGGTGGATTATCATCTATCATCTACTATGTTTGGATGTGAACACAGAACATATGAGGTTCAGTTTGGACTGAACTGGTTGCAGTGGTGGCTGTTTTATGACCAGGAGTGGGGGGTGAGGAGGTCATTCAGCTCTTCACCACTAGAGGGTAGATTCACACCAGCTCTGTTTAATCGAACTTTCGTTTGTTTGCTCCAAAAGTCCAGTTTATTTGGGGGGAGGGGACTTGGCAGCTGAACTCTGATGCAGATCAATGAAGCTTCTTCTGTTCTGCCTAAAAAGAAGGTCTCAATCCACTTTCACCAAAAGCAGGAAGTGAACTTAAACCAGCTGAATGTAACGCCAGTCCAATCAGGTGCCCAATTATAATGAGTCTGTTGGATTATTAGCACTATTACTACTAACACTTTGCAGCTTTAATAATCTAATGATGAAAACAACCAAAACCACTAACAGTTGTTGGGTCTAGATGTAAAACATGAGGAATTCTGGGAAGTTGTGTGGAGCCTAAGGGCGCCCTATATCTGTGATGAAGAATTAAACAATCAAGTACAAAATCTGAAATGTGAACTTTTTAAGGACTTTTTTTGGTGATCAGTTCACAGTTCAATTTAACACATTTCTTTTCTTTGATGGGGATCAGTATCAGAGTGAACAACAGAACGCAACATAATCAGATAAAAAAAAATAATAATAAAATAAACAATAGACTGTGAGCTTTGCTCCATGACCTGACTGAGAATATTTCTTCCACAATGACAGCAAAACAATACATTTTTATTCAAATCTAGCTTCTGAAAAAGGATCACTACTTTTCTCTCTCATGGTCCTTTCACTCATCTTGTAAAATGTTTTTTTTTTTTTTTGCTGTGATTAAAATCATGAGGCAAATAAAAAATGTTTTGGAAACATCCAAGTCAGTTGCCACAACTTCTAAAATAGTAAAATGAGTCTCTCATTAAAAAGCGGAATGGTGCACATATGTATTCTTGTATTTGTCCGATGAGAACATAATCTATACACAACGATGGGAAGGTGCACAGAGTGTGTACAGTACCCACATGGTTTATTTGTGTGTGAGCTGCTGAAAGCCCTTTAATCCTCCTGATGTTTTGGTTGGCCTTGTAAAAGGCTGAAGCTTTGATTGAGCTTTGCTTTGATTCTCATTAAAAGGGGATTTAGAAAGAGACAGTCGCTGCTCTTGAGACACCCACAGGATGACCTCAGAGCCGTTCAACTGTCGGGGAAAATCAGTCCTGAATGGCTTTACTGTGTCGAGAATGGCACTGATGATGCCAGACCAAAGGGCAAACAGGGCACAACCCAGAGCTGAGGAAACTAAGCCGCACAGTTTAAAGTAATTGGTTTTCTTAACGCAAGCCATATGGAAGTGACATGAGTGGAAATAGGTAGTAGTGTGACTACTGGAGTGGCAGAAGTCATATACATACGTTCATCAGCGGTGACCTGAATACACTGACCTCCCAACGACAACAGAGACTACAGCCAATCACAACAAATTCTGTATTTTAGAAAAAGACAGAAACTCCTACAAAGCTGTTGACATGGGTAATGATAATGAATATTCCAATAATAAAGAACAGAACGGAACGGAACACAATCTATATCATAATACTGGAAGGTCTCAGAGCGTGTGTGTGTGTGTGTGTGTGTGTGTGTGTGCGTGTGTGTGTGTGTGTGTGTGTGTGTGTGTATCTTCACAGTTCTGAGAAATTAAGACATTTTTAACAGACCAATCTTGTACCTATAGTTGAGGAATAGTTTCATCTCCACATTAAATATCTCTACAGGTTGATAGGACCAATATTTTAGGACATATTAGTCATTTTAGAAAACAACATCCTTACAGTCACGCTACTCAGTAGACCAGTAGTGCAGTACCACACTGCATGACAGGAAATTAAGTTAAAAACAGGAATGATGCATTTATTGACTTATGTCTGTAGATATCTGCATTAATCTGACCTGTGGATCCCCATGGGTCAACACACTAGTAGAACAGAAAAGATCTTTATTATCAATGTTACAGGAACAATGAAAATCTGTTCAGCAACAAATGCTTACATTGCAAAAAGACACTCTATATAAAAAAAAAATCACACAATTATACTGAAAACATACAGCAAAATATTAACAATATATATAACTACAGATAAACATAAAAATATATGAAATTTCAACTCTATACTACAGAGAGAAGTAATATAAACTATATATATATAGGATATACTGTATACAGGTAATATAGGATACATGCAAGGTAAAATTAAAAACAAGGTGCATGAGTTGAGTATTGCGAAACACCTTTAGAGAGTGTGTGTGTGTGTGTGTGTGTGTGTGTGTGTGTGTGTGTGTGTGTGTGTTTCTCTCATGGCAGGCACCAGGTGCCACAACACTCATGCAATTACAAATGAATGCGTCTGTAAAGCTAAGGAGATGGGTTTGAGGTTAAAGGTCAAGAGAGAGGAAGGAGCAGCAGTTGGATAAAGGTCAGAGGTCAGAGGTGCAGGTTCATTCAAACATACAGTATATTACAAACACATTTTCCACAGGATCAGGCACGGCAAACATTTCTACACTGCAAAAATCCAAATCTTACCAAGTGTATTTTTCTCATTTCTAGACAAAATATCTCATCACACTTAAAATAAGACATAATCACCTAAAGAGAAAATCTTATTTCAAGAAATCTTACCAAGATCATTTTCACTTGATCCATTGGCAGATTTTTTTGCTCAAATTAAGAAAAAAAAAATCTTGAATTAAGCCAAAAATAAGCCAAGTGAAAATGATCTTGATAAGATTTCTTGAAATAAGATTTTCTAGATTTATTGTCTAAAAACAAGTTCTCTGTAAGATTTCGATTTTTGCAGTGTAATATATAGATTATATAGATTAGATTTTTTTCCAGTGTAGCCACAGTGTGAAGATATTAAAGAAAAGAAAAACATGACTTAAAATATGGTAAGACAATACTTTTATTACACCATGGGGAAATTTCACAGTTAACAGCAGTAACATACAAGCAGCAGTACAACAATAACGTAAAATTCAGATGTCCACCTGAGGACAGTATTTAATGTGTGAATCCTAGAATCATTTCTGTTTTGATTCTGTGAGGTTCAAGTCAAAAGTCAGTCAACATGATTCATTTAAAGTATGCAAAAGAAAAAACAACAAAGATACTCTGTCGCCCTCTGGTGTTCACAAGTGGACACCGAATTTTGGAATTAACTCAGTTCACTTGTTTGTAACAGGAAAGGAACTGTTCTTACAGAATAGAAACTGTTTTGTGAATTAAAAGATGAAGATTCAAGGTGATTATTTATATAAATCACGGTTCATTTTTCATGACTGAATGTTAGGAGATAAGGAAAGAAAAGATATGAAAGTCCCTCATCTTTACTTTAGGTACATATGATGACAAAGCAGCAGAGGCAG
>JAPTYQ010000007.1:4610193-4620925 GCA_029814465.1 Ostorhinchus cyanosoma | reverse complement strand
CTCTTCTCTTCTCTTCTCTTCTCTTCTCTTCTCTTCTCTTCTCTTCTCTTCTCTTCTCTTCTCTTCTCTTCTCTGTAGAATCATCCATGTTACCCATCGAGGAGGATCTGACAGGATTTCCTTTCAATGTAAAAAACTCCACCTTGCTGGATCTGAGCCACGCAAGGAGCATCCACATGCATCAACCCCCAAACCTCTCTATAATCACAGGTAATGTGAAAATATGTAAGGCTTTAACATGTATCTGTCATTATTTAACAAAGCAAATACTCTCGTGGAGAAAAAAATAGTTTAGAGTGATAGAAATAGAAAACTAAGCTTCCTACAGCACCAAAAAAACCCTTTTTTTGAGGTTCACACTTGAGGTATTCCATCTCTAGACAGATTGAGACACACCAGTAGCCACAATAAAATATTGCTTTTGTAAATTTCTAAAAACCACAATGTAATTTCAACATTATCTGTGATTAAAGAATGTGCTACGTTTTTACCTTGGTGCAATAGGTTGGTAGGTTTATGGCACATTTACAACATCCAGGACTTCAGTGTCAGGGACTGGAGTTCACATCCAGACTCCTTAGTTTTATAGGTTTGAGCAGTAAAATGTTTGGGTTTTTTAGAAAAAGATTGCAGCTTACTTAAATTTTTTAACAAAAAACTTGATAAACCATTTAATAAATCACATCTTTATTGACTTTCCCTGTATTTAACTAAAACCCTGACATCTTTTCTAACCATAATCGAGTGCTGTTAGTAACAAAACATAGCCATTCAAATGGTTAAACATTTAAACATATTTAAAACAATATGTTTGCAAAAATGTAGCTACAAATGTTGATATGAAACATTTTTTTTTTTACCTCTGAAACATTATAAACATTTGTTTTTTGCAGAAATATATATGAATACATAGAGACATTGTGAATTACTGAAGTTATTCATGGAAGATGAAATTTTTATTACCTTGTGTTTAAACATACACATTTCTATTTGTATTCTGCCAGTTGAAACTATAACCGGACTGAGATAAACACTAGGAATGGACATTTACTTTCCGAGGTTGAATAATCATGCCAATTAAAATCAGTTACTTAGTTGTGGTGTCATTGTGAAAATGGTCCCTTCACCCAAACCAAAACAGCATTAATTTTTAAAAAAACTGACATCAAATGCCGGCCACCACCAGAATACCATTTGTTAACCCTAACACTTTTTCAGATTTTAGTTAAATTATGCAGCACTTGGGCAGAAACATTACCATGAACATAAGTTCTGTATCCTTGCGAAGTAAAACATAATGAGAAACAGAGTGAGTTCTTAAAAAAAAAAGTTAATTATGCCAGCAAATCAACGAATCACTTATTCATGCAAATCCCTAAACAACACTAATAAAGGTTCAGTGTGTGTGCTGTGACATCTGATGATGACCTTCAGCAGCTCCTAAAAACACAGAAGCCCCTTGTCAGGAATTGTCCTTTTAGATCAGGGCTTTTCGGTTTAACTGTGGTCCACACCCAAACTTAGTAGGTGACATTAATGGAATTTAATGCTGCTTGTTTACCTGCTATAAAACTGAAACAAGTAGACGAGCAAATTTGTTCAAAACTACAGTCGAAACACAATGATGTAACATGGTGGTCTCTGTCAACAGTGACCCATTTCTATAGATATGAACTCATCTCAGCTCGTTCTAAGGTAATGAAAACATACTGATTCTTAATGTTAAATCGTAATGTAAATGTAATGATTACACACTAATTAAAACATAATTACCTCCACCAAGGAGGTTATATTGTCATTGGGGTTTGTTTGTGTGTCTGTTAGCAAGATAACTTGAAAAGTTATGGATGGATTTTGATGAAATTTTCAGGAAATGTTGATACTGGCACAAGGAACAAATTTTTAACTTTTGGTGGTGATCGGGGGGGCTGATGTGCCTTGGTGGAGGTCAGGCTCTATGAGTGCTTTTCTAGTTATACATATTATGTTCCATTTTTTGTAATGAAATATTATTTTAATACACAGTTAAGGTCTTTAATCTTTTTGTAGCTAGTAGGTTAATGTTAAAATTTCTGTTTCACTAGACTTCTGTGTTTCACTGAATTTCTTTATTTTCACTGTTGGGTGAGGGGTTTCTTCAGGTAGGATAGTTCACCTTGGTTAACATAACAAAGTGGCAGATTTACATGCCCACAGGAGATAAGAAGTTAGTATAGGGGGTTGAATTAGAATCAAATAACATAAGTGCATTGTTGACCCAACCCATCTTTCCCACAAGGGGGGTCAGCCATAGATTGAGGATCAACTTACAAGGAGGATAAAACTGATGTGTTTTTAGAAACTCAGGGCCATTCCACTGTCCTCTGTGGGGGTGGGTGGTCCTCAGCTGACTGATGCTTTGTTTGTGGCCCATGTGGTTTCTCAGCTGAGTTATGCTTTGTTTGTGGTCAGGTCAAGTCAATTCAATAAATGTACAAAAATGAGACCGAAAAGAATCCGGACTAATTCTTGGAGCTTCCAACAAAAGAACACGTTAACAGTAATTAGGACAAGGTGACTTTATTGATACCCGTGGGTAGATTTGTGTTACAGTTTGGAGCGTGCATCACAATAATGAGATATTAGACAATACATCATTAAAAGCACAGGACATATGTGTAGAACAATGAAGAACAGCACGGACCTTAAAAGACATGGACAAGTACCTCCAGCAGTTTACTGACCATGATTAAAAGGACTAAAATCCTCCTAAAGCCCCCTAAATATTCGAAGATTTTAGTTTTTTAAAGTATGTAGTGAGTGATTTCTAGAGTGTTTGGTTTTTTCTTCTAAATACTCTTTAATACTTTTTTGAGTTTTTTTATTTTGTTTGTTTATTTGACAGGGAAAATGCACATTAATTCACATTTCTGTAAATGCACCACAAATGTTTTTTTCTGCGGTCCCTAGAGAGATGTTAAAATGTCACTCTAAGAAGTAAGGTTTCGTAAATACAATATTATGTACAAAAGACAAAAAACTTACTAATACCTGAACACAGATGAGTACTTAAAGAATGTTAAAATAAAATTAACTAATAGATTGCACATTAGACAAAGTAGTAAAAGATATGTAGACTACATCTACAGTAGACTATACAGACCTTGTGTTATTGTAATAAAACCATGAATCTACATTAAGTGTAATTTTGTGCCTTTGTCCGGTTTGCAGATACCCCTGCTCTTCTTACTGAAAGTACATGTGAAATCAGGTAAATTGGGTTGATTTTATATACATCTAACCTGTATCACATTTCAAAGGTACCTTCTCAACACGCTGACCTAAATAAGCAAAGCCGGTTTAATAACCGTCTTTTCTTTATCCAAGCAACAGCAGAAGACCTGCAGAAGAGTCTAAAGTACATGTAGACTCTGGTAAGCAGTAAGGGACATTTATTCTAATGGTTAATGTGTCAAATGGAAATTAATTTCAGTTGGTATAAATGATAATTTTATGTTTCTTACATTCCCCAATTAGGCACCAAAGCATCCAAGAAGGAAACTCCACAAGCTGTAAGCCACCCGTCTCAACATCTAATCTTGTATTTTAGTTTAAATGAGAAGCATGTGAATTTTAAACATGTATTTATTCTTTAGCCTGTCATGAGAAGGCCCATTACATACAAGAAGAAGGTGTGGTTCAGAAGTCCTTTATCTGACAACTCGAACAGAAAAACCACCTCAGCTACCATAATTAACACCACTGAAACAGTCCAGCCATGTTGCCCACATGAGCAGATAAAGCCTGACAGAGATACCTCTAGAGAAGGTGAGATAAGTAATGGTATAATGCTGCCACTGGGCAAGGCTGGAAAAAGTGGACCAGAGCAAGTCAAGGTGTTTGATTTTGTCAACAAAAGCGCCTTGGATGTGATGTTACAAAAAATGAGAGAAAGATGTGCCAAACTCAAAAATGTTCCTCTGTTTCCTCTTACACCTGCTAAGTAGACACAGCTGGCTCTGTTGTAGTATGGAATGTAACTCTATTGAGATATAGTGTCTCATTCTCAGAGTGTTATCTTCTGTTCCAGTTCAGTGTAGCAGGTGCATGTGACTGAAAAGAAATACCTAAAGTGAAAAATGTTAAATTGTTATTTAGTCACAAATTATTGAAAGCGATCAGTTCAGTGGTTACCTTTGTCACTCCTTCCTACTACCTAGCAATTTGTTTTTATTGCATGCAGACTTTGCTCACATTTGGTAATTTACAGGTGTTTTGTTCTATGTATAAGAATCTGTGTTTTGTTCAAGAAAATACATTCAAACAAGTCTTGACAAAAAAAAAATATTGTACAAAATAACCACTAGATGTCAGGCCTATATTTATTTATCAGCATGTAATCCTCTACAACTACTTTTCACATCTTTAGATTAGTATATTGTTTAAATGGCATGTGTAGAATCAACATTGTGCCTTTTTTTGTATACACTCTGTATTTATGTATCTTTAGCAAATGTATGTCACTGTCAAAAGCTTTAATATCTATAAGACAAATGTAAACTCGTGTTATTCATGACTATTGTGTTTTTCTTTGTTGCGTTCTATATTCTACGATCTTTTCTGTAATTAGACTCGTTAAGGGAAAGAAAATGAATTTATATAACTGTGGAATAAATAATAAAAAAGTTAACCAAATTGAATAGCTTTTTCTGTTTTTAGAGCATAATTTCTGCTTTAACAAATACCTCTGTTGTAAGGGACGTATTTTAAGGATTTTGCCCGTGTCTCATCAACAGTACATCCTCTCACATGTACGATTTGTGCGAATAAATTTCATGCAGTCACGATTCCCGACAAAACATCAACACGGCGAATCCACTGACCACGTGGTACCGAACCAAAAATACCAGCCAATCAGATATTTTGTAGTAGCAGCAGCGTCCGGTCGACCAATCAGAAAATTGCAGTGGGTTACCAAGCAGCTCCTGTGACTAATGCCTGTCATATGACTGTGACACCCATGGAGACAGTTACAAGGAACAAGATTTGCTCTTGGATTTGAAAAGGAAAGAGACCTCCTGTACCGAAATCATTTTGGTACACGATGCCTCCGACTCTCTTCCAGAAACTTTTCAATAAGAGAAATGCATTTTCGTCGCCGCCCCCGAGATGTAGCAAAGAGGACCCAGCTTTCAGGTAGCACTTTATTATGTGTGTGCGCGCTTATGGGTGTTTGTGTGGAACGCTGTACGTGTGTACAACCTTATTTATGCAGTACCTGGAAGCAGGACAAGATTTTAGGCATGATGAGTGTTTTCAACTGGCAAGAAGTTTTCTGTTTAGCTTTGCTTAACATATGTTAGCCTAGTTTTGCTGATATGAAGTGCAGGGGTACGTGAGGGACGTGTTGTGCCTGTTGGTGAGGCTGGCTAGCATGCTAATGCTAAGCAGACGTTAGCGGGACTGATGCACGCGCTGTCCCTTTTGTGGAACTGGGCTTTTCTCAATAGCGAACAGTTTGTTTGATCGTTAAAGCGTTAATTTTACTGTGTTGTTGATACTATATTGATACTAAAGTGATAATTAAGGCATTTTAGCCGGAAGTGTGGTGTAATCACATTATCAGTATCCTCGCCTAGAAGTTACAGAGGCAGTGTCCCGCTTTCGTCTTTGTCTACCCCGTGTTCCCCTTCGTGTTTTCTTCGTAAAGCAGGTTAATCCTGTATGAGGGCGAAATGAGGAGCCACATGTGCAAATAGAACCACACTGTTTTGGTTCTTCCCGAGATCCAGCCACGATAACATGGTGCAAAGTACAACTGACTTGAGTGTGCCCCAGCCGATGGTACTGTACTCTTCTCCGGTGCCTTCCTTCAGACGGCGGAGGAGGACACTGTGTGCTCTGTGTTGACGCACATGTGACTGGAGTCGGACACTGATCAGAGATCCACCACAGACAGGGCTACACTCTCCCAAGGCTTCACTCATCTGGCTGTCAAAAAATTGTCCGGTAGCTGATTTATGATGAAAGCGGGCCATGCGGATGTTTTTCTGTGATGCAGCCATGTGTCACGTTGACGCCGGTGGATGCTACCTGTTACTGTAGCCAGTGTGTTGGAATTGTGACGGTTGGCACAAATACAGCACACTTGGTTATTTTGATGTGTCCTGATTACTAAAGATGGCCCTGATTACGAGTTTCTCACATCCACTTAGGCAGATAAACTTGAATTGAGTCTTGCATTCTAACCTTAATAGCTCTTTCTGGGAAAAACGTCACCACATTATTCGTAGTAGTCACATATCTATGTAGTTATAATGTTGCATACGTTGATGTAGTTCTCAAGATAAATGACACCAGTTCCATGTATTTTTAACTAATAATCCTGAATGCCGGAAACATTAAGCTATTTCATTAAATTATTGTGATTGCTGTTTTTTAAAAAAAGACATAGTGTTTTGCTGCATTGGTCACAATGATTACATACAGTAGACCTTCAGCATGTAAGGAAAAGCCTTACTGCCCTAAACAAAATAAAAAGATTTGAATAAATTATGGTCAGTGTATATTGTTTAAGTGCATGGATTATTAGTTAGTTATTAGTTTTAATTTTAAAGCTAAATTCGACCAGTTTTAGCAATATATATAGTGGTTAAAAGGATACTGGATCATCCCAGTGTTGCTTTGCAGGTTCCCTGTGAATGTTTCTTCCTATACACATTCTGGGTCAGGGTCACATCTGCCGCTAAGGGGAAGATGCTCTTTTAGAGTTTAAATACACTTACCATGGAAAATATTGGTCTGAGCAGTCTCCCAAGGGTGGGTATATTTACCAGTGGACCAGAGAATTCACCTCTTCATGGTGCCACTTGCACTTTGGCTGAAGTCTGTGCCAGAGCACGTTCCAAGGCCATAAAGGTTCCCTGCACCCAGTGATATAAATGCTGTATGTGTGTGGCTGGCTAGCCTCAGTCCTCCAGCAAACAGGCAGGCAGCAGGCATTTCTGTGAACCCGGTGGTCAGCTGTGCTCTTCATACCTCTGGCATGAACTCCCCATTCATCAGGCATGAATAGCTGTGGAGAGGACGGTTAGAAGCTGTTAGGAGATGGATGTAAGGATAGAAAAGATGTGTGAGGGAGACAATGCCCAGCTTAGATATTTTTTAACTCTCTAATGGATTATATGGTGTCTATCTTATTTATTGTTTGTTCTGCAGATTTTCTAATGGTCAGCTGTCCATATGGAAGCTCGTTTTACCACAGAGAGGTGGCTGCATTGTATTGCTATGTATTTATTGCATTTTTTATATTTTTACATTTTATATATATATATAAGTCGTAACAGTCCAAATACTAAAGACAGAGTCCATTAATCACCCAGATTGATAAGTACTTCTCTCCCTGTCAGTTATGAGAGTTGGTGCTGAACTGTAAACATGTTGAATGAAAAGTTATTTAAAAGTTGGGCTCTTTTACAACTGTGTAACCCAACATAATGCATGACTCAAATCTCTGTCACAGCACAGAACTATCCTGTGAAGGATACCACTGAGGGCAGCAGGTTGGCTGACCCTGGGAACCCTAAAAAGCCTCTCTGGTGTCTCTGGCTGCAGCACCTGACCAGGGACAGCATACTGTACATTACACTGAGAGCTCCTGGCTCATCTTGTAGACTGTCAGAGGGGTGAGAGTTAGCCAATAGCTTTGTCCTCCATACTCAGACTGCTTGCCTTGACTACCCCCTGCCACTGCTGCACATCAAGGAAACTTCCTTCACAACCAATACTCAACAGTTCAACATGCCTACCTGCTATGAAAAGAAGTTGCCTAGGGACTACAGATGGAAATTAACACTGTTGCTACAATCTGTCATAGTTACAGCTGCAATTGTTAGATGTTCATTAATATGCACTGTCCCAAATAAGTAAATAAAAATATAACTCTGAAAACAAGGAGTTAATCATGTAAAAACAATGCATGAAATCTTGTAGGGGAATGTTCATTTTAATATAGACTTGATGACTTGTCTTTAACACCTGGGTAAAAATTTGACACAATCTGCTTTTATCCAGGGAAGTGCATTACATTAATTATGGCAGAGCAGAATTTTCATTTTTTTGTTTTATTTATAGTGACACTTTTCTATTGATAGTTTACATGAGAAGTCAAGTCTCAGGTTCCTGACTGGCATGGCGTCCTTCCTCCAACGTGAACTTTCATAACTCCGTGTGTCATGTGAGGCTTTCATCAATCTCAGGCTGTCATGTTTGTGAACGGTCACATGGCTGTGGTCTTAGTCACCGCAAGTTGGATAGGTAGAACTATCATATGTGTTCCTCTCCTTCACTCAGTTTTTCTTGTGTATATTTAAACATTTTAGCCTCATGTATGTGCTATAGCTTTGCACTGTTACCCTGTCTGTTTCTATGTGTGTTTATCTGTGTGAACGCTGCAGGCCTGCCATGGTTCTGTAAAGACAGCGACTGTCATCAGGTTCCTATCAGAGCTATTTTAAGTGGCCACACTCGGCCTTCTTAGAACTGCAGGGTCATGTTAAAGATATAGTTTTATGTAAATGCTGCACACATTCAGTTATGTGACAACATAACTTTGAGCTCAAAAGTACACATCACAGAGTTCTGAGCTCTAAAATTGTGTTCATCAGAAAAATGTCGAACTAAGAAGAAAATTAAATGCCATATCTATTTTTCTCAGGTTTATGTGACACCTGCAATTCACTGTATCACTATAATCACCATGTGTTTGTTCATGAACAGTTTCCAGTTTCACGGCTATGCTGATACATGATACAATGGGGACAGGACCTTACAAACAGTACAACACATTTAGTAGACAGTGTTTTTGTTCAGGCCATTTTGGTGCAGTGCACTGGTATGAAATAGATTAAAAAATTTGGATAATAAGTGATGTAATACTGTACATACTAAGTATTTGTGAAACTTTTCACATTTCTGCATGTCAAGCACAAATTCTGAAAACCATTCAGTTAAAAATCTCTTATCAACACAGGGCAGACTTTGATGTGGCACTAGACATCTGCAGATAACCAGTAGTATGATTACTTCATCTACTAGGGATCTGGGAAGTCAGACCAGAAAGGTCACTGTTGTCCTCCATTAGTCTTCTTTAAGGCTTCAGATAAGGAAAAACGAAAGGGGAGGATGGGGGGGGGGGGCAGTGAGATTGGTGGTTTAGTTGGACAGACAACCCAACGGTAGAGTGAGCAGTAGGCTAAATTGTTGTAAGGCTGAGCTGTAATTGTATCTTGTATGACATTTATTTACCTTAACTTAAAAGAGCAAAATGAATTGATTACCAGCAATAGAATAATCTGTGTGTAATGACAATTGATCATCATTGAACATTCACTCTGATTTCTACATAGTTTCCACTACTTCTTGTTCAGCTTGATTGTCTGTTCATGTGATTCCTTGTGAGACAGAGTCATAGACATTATTGCCATCATAGTCATTCAGTCATGTGTTGCTTAGTCAGAACAGTAATAACACTGAAATTTGGTGTATTGCATGAAGTCACTTCACATCGACTGTGTAACAACAAACACCTAATTTGGAAATACACTTGATAAGAATATGAAACACTTCATGTATTTCATAAATTGCATGCATATGGTGATTAATTTTTTTTTCTCAAAGTAACTACAGATAAAAGCAACTAATGTGCATTTGTATTTAAACCCTCACTTAACCACTCAATAATTGGATGAACTGTAACTTTGAATGCAAAGACCCCTGGGCGTTGCAGTATTTACCCCATGTACTCACACTCGTGATCGCTGGAATGCAGAAATCCCTCAACAGGTATGCAGGTAGTCAGGTGCTCGTGGGTTGTTGTTTACTATAACTTAGTCAGAGCAAGTACTACATGTCCTATATCGTGTATAGCCCATGTTTTGCTTGAGATATCTGAAAGATAGGATGTTTTCTTTATTGCTCTTTGTCGTTCCACTGATGGTTTTCTTGGTGGTTGTCATGCCCTTAATATTAAAGTATCATCACAACATAGAAGGAGCTAAGAGTAACAATAACCAGTGGGTAAAATGCAATGAACCAGGAAGTTTGTAGAAGCAGAACAGCTGACATGAGTCACATGAATAAATACACAGTTGTAATGCAGTCAGAACAGGTGTGTTTATCACTTTGGCACTTGAGCATTTTTTGTAGAATACATCACCCTAATGGAAAATGTACTGTTTAATCTTGGTGTTCCTTGGTCTTCGGATATTTTTGTTACATACACTGTTGCCCATAATGTTGGAATAAAATATTTATATCTCTTCTCGTGAAATGATTGTGACAATGTGCTTTATTCTGGACAGATCAAGTGTAACTGGGACTCAGTATGCAATCATTGCACCAGGTCAAAGGTGATTATTGATGTGTACAAATATGAATTAAATAAAGGAATGTATTTTGAAACAAAATTATCACAACTTTATAGACAACAGTGTTCATGCTGTATGCTCCATCTGCTTTATCTGTGCAGTTTGTTGTAGCAACAAGTTTATTAATGAACACAGGAGGCTTTACAAAGTATATGAATCACTCCTTCGCTCTGCTCTTTGTTTGTTCATGTTGCATTCATGCAAATTTCGTCCCTGCATTCATGTCACAGAAGAATGCCAAGTGTTGTCTGAATGACAATATTGCTGTAAAGATAATTTTTGAGAATTTGAGCACAATAGAAAACACTGAGTTTTTCTTATCAAAC
>JAPTYQ010000007.1:4570419-4581757 GCA_029814465.1 Ostorhinchus cyanosoma | reverse complement strand
GAAACTTTGGATACTAGTACTAACAAAGATACTTTGGTGTTGACATCGCTTGCTAAATGATACTATCAGTATCAATATCAGTTTTCTATTTAACAAATGGAAAGTTGCATCACATAACGGGTCCGATCTTTAGTTTTACTTTTCAGTTACTATGCATTTCAATTCAATTCACTCAAATAGTATGTGAATAAGAAAAATATGTGTCTCAGCACCTTAGTATTTTTCACTTTGGTACCCTTTAAGCTGGTTTACAACTTAAAAAAGATACTTTGCTGCAACTTCAAGTGACTGACATCATGTAACTAATGAAAATATAAAAGGTGTGTGTACGTGCTGAATACACTGACAAAGATGAGATTTACTACTTACTGAAACTTGATATTACATGACAAGATGTTTTTCGATACTTGATAGTATCTCAGCAGTTTGGAAGGTGCCATGGAGTATCTTCAGATTGGCACCTGGCCGTATACATGACATAAGATATGACTTTCTATATTTTGCAAAGCCATTTCATTCTTGTACGCTATTAATGCACTATTAACCTGCAGTTCTGTTTCATTTAAATTCATGTTGTATTATTTATTGTTTTTATTCCAGTTAACAGAAGTCTTTTTTTTGTTTTTTACTTCTAGTTTTTCCTTTTAGTCTTAGTTTTTCTTAACTGTAATATCCCACATCAGGCAAACATTCACATGATACAGTTCACAGCGAGCTATTTCACACACATTGACTTCTACGCCTAGTATGAAGTTAAAGGTACACAAGCTCCAAAAAATGAAGAAAGAACATTGTGTTCATGAGTGTGCACACCTAAGGAAAGCATTGCTACATGTTTTGTTTGCTTACACTTCCTGGAAAGGCTTATCAACCGAGAATTACATGCACATTTACACACACACTATTCGTTCTCTCACACTCATAGTCACTGCGTATAGTGCGCGTCTCTTCTGTATTACACTTGTACAAACACACTCACACACACACACTGTATGTTTCACTCTCTCTTCATTTATTTGTCTGCTTTCAAGAGAGCTGTGAATGAGAGGATCCCTGCCAGTCTCTAATTGCTCATTGTAGCTTTTACAAAGCCACAACAAACCACTGCTAATTGTACATATATGAATTGGTAGCAAGGCCTTTATTGAACATAGAGACTGAAGACAACAGAAGCCTTAGAGTTGATTCTGAAGGGACAGTAATGACGGCATTTTCATACAGATGTGTTTTATTGCATTTGCATACTGCATTTATTACTGATGTGGATCACATGTCTTAAAACCTGCTGCAGTCTGAGAAGAAGGAAACCAATAAAAGTTTTTAAGAGGCACACATTTTACCCGTTTCAGCACAAGTAAACGCTTAAAGTTTATCTTTATATTATATTATAAACTTCAGTCTGAGCTCCTTCTACAAACACTGATTCCTTTGATTTTAAAGAGGCTGTTAAAACTCTGGAGTCAAGGCTGTTTTTTAACTAAATTTGTTTTTAATTTTGCTCATAAAAATATACAAGGCATTTTACATAAACATATCTAATCAAACATCCCTATATGGCACATGAAAAATGATGGATATCGGCAGTAGATATGGATTACAATTAGCCACTAATGAAACATGAATGACAGTATAAAGAAACTAAAAAGAAAAGAAAGTAACATACATGTAGATGACCACTTCTGAATGTTTATTGCATTAAAAGGTTAGTCTTCGTAAATAGCTCTCTTTGAATTCTAAGTACATAAGTAATTTGCTCCATCTGATAGCTTTCCCTCACTTTCTCCATCCAAATCTTATATGTGGGAGGTCCAGGTTTCAATCTGGAAATGTTCTGACTGATTGTATGTGTTTTTTCTGTGTTGACAAATGCATTAATGTAAAATAGTAATGATGTGACTGTATCACTGCCATCTTGGCCAGATCTCCCTTGAAAAAGAGATCCCCCATCTCAATGGGACCAACCTGGATAAATAAATCTTGAATAAAAATAAATATTTTCTCAATTTGCCAGTTAGTCGTTGGACTGTGAAAATGGTGAAAGAACAGGCTACTATCACACAGAAGAGGAAAGAAGTCTGAAAACATTCTGATGTTGAGGCCAGAATCCGATAAACCGTTCCAAAACAAAATCTCAAACCCAAATTTTGTAAATAGTTGATTATAAATGTAATAGTTGACAACTAATCACTCAAAATTCTTCAAGCTCTGTTGAATACATAATAAGTTATGAGGAAAAATCTTTGAACAGGGACTGCTTTAAGTGTTTCTTATAAATAACTATACCCAACTTGGCAAAAACGGCCTATTCAACCTTGTTGGCTTTATTCTGTTGTCCACATTGTAGGAAATTTAGCTTGAGTTTCCACTCATGCTTTATCCATTAAAAGAAGAAAATATGTAGAAAACGGTCCATACTTTTCTACAGACACGTTTCCTTGACTCTATGGGTCGGGGAAACATTCAGAGGCATTATCAAATTCTTAGGGAATAAAAGATTAAACTGGTAGCAAAAAAAAGTGTTAAGTGGTGCTAAAAGTGGAAAATAGACAATCATCAATGAATATATTTTTAAAAATGAAGCTTTATTGTTTTCAGTGATGTCATATTGGTTAAAACATCTCTAGACATGATTCAGTGCAGCTCTCCAGTAGTTTTCTCTTGGGCTCTAATTCTATTCTCCGTCAACGTGTCGACCATTAGCAGTGGTTCTCTGCAGTGACCATCTGTGTGTTTTTATCAGCTGAGTTTAAGTTGCTGTTTCCACCACCATCTGTGACAATAACAATGACAGTTGAAGTCTTGTGTCTCCCTGGCGACCGTTAGTGTTACTGTATCACATCATGTCTTTATTTCGGAGAAATCCAGTCAGTATTCCCATGACTTTTGATGAGTGTTGCGGTTACAACTGTGTTTGAACATGTGACTCAGCTGAACTACTGTGACACAGTTGAGTCATGAGACAGGAAGGGAAGTAGACACGTTGTGGTTTGGAATGAGAAGTGAATTATGCCACAAGAATGTGTTTTTGCATAGGTCACATATGTGGAGTGGAGGTTCACATCAAATAGCATACGTTTTCTGTAAAGTGAGACATGTTCATTAATGTCTGATTGTTCCAAGTAAAGTTCACTTTCTTTATTCCTCTTTTTCCTGACATATCTCTGTATGTTATTCCAGATTCCTCCCTGCATTATTGACAGCCATCCTGACCAATCATTTGGCCTGGGTTCCTACCGTCATGCCTAATGGGCAGCCCCCGATCAAGATCTTCCTTGAGAAACACTCCTCACAAAGCGTCGACATGCTGGCCAAGACGCACCCTTACAACCCACTGTGGGCGCAGCTAGGTGAGACACTCTACATGAGATGTGAACATGCTTTGGTTCTTTGAAGAAGCTCTAAGACTAAATTAATGTTCCTGAATGTGGTTGTCAGGTTCTGCTGCTATAGTAGTCCTGTGGTCGTGATGCAGGAGGTCAATCTCCCAGTAGAAGTGGGTGGTACTTTGACTGGATGAGAACTCAACAAATTAAATAAAAGTCCATATGACTTCCTATCAGTGCTCAACAGTAACTGTGTTGATATCTCTAACCATTTCAACGTTATAAGCCATCAAATGGTCCACTGTAAGTAAAGGCAAATGTTTAATATTTTTAAAAAAAATTGTCAAAAGTTCCAAAATCCAAATATCTCCAAACTGCAAACAAACTTTATAGACATTGTCCAAAGGAAGATGCATATAAATTTTAAATGAATCCGACCAGTAATTCGTTTGATGAAATTCCTTGAGGAGACGATGCCTGACACAACGCCTTCCCAGTACATGGCATAAAAACACTAGTTCTTGGTTTTAATCCAGTGGTTTCACATGCCTATTAGAAGATTAAAATCCATTCATCTGAATTTTAGGTCTTATTTAGTACCATTTTGGCAGGTTGAGAAGATTGGAATAAATAGTTAACATTACTTTTCCAAAGTTGCTTTAACACCAACCTCCATTATTGGGAAGAATTTATATTGATCATATGCTCATCACTACAGAACCAAACTGACACGCAACCAACATTTTTGGTGTTTCCTCTCAAGGAAAAAACCAGCTAATAATTCCTAATTTTAGAAGTAACGAGATAAAATAGTTTCTGTTACTGTAACTTTCATCTAGAATGGGGAAGTGCAAGTTCAGTAAAACCTGGCTGGAGAACCGAGCTTTTAGCGCTCAGTTGAAATCGGTTGTAAATAAGGAATTTCAAGCTTGCTGCATCTTGTGAAAGACAACTCTCAATTTAGAAACTTTTTGTGTGAAGACACAGTCTCATGCTTGCTGTCACCCAATATCATTCTGTATTCACACTGGGCACGTCACCAACGTGCCGCCCCCTATAACCCACTCAACACCAACCACTAGGTCTTAAATTGCATTCATGATGATCTTCAAAAGTCATAAATTTCCCTTGTTGAAAGCTCCTGGAACCCTTTAATCCTGGCTGTAATTGGAGTTCATCCCAATAAGCCAATTAATTTATGGATCCATATACCAAGAAATGAGGTGCTTATAAATACATAGAGGCCTTAAAAAGACTGTTGAGCTCAACAGGATTTTCACCTTAACTGACACAGAAAAGCATTTGGGAAGAAAATTGACACTTTGTGCCACCTAGTGTTAAAAACTGAGAACTGCAGTCTCAAGCACTGATGTGATGTGGTATATATGCAAATGAAAATCAGTGTTATGGTTTAAAAAGAAGAAACGGATGTTTAACTGACAAGAGTTTAAATACACTTTTGTTTTTGCAGGATAATGAAAAGTTTTCTCACTCCAACAAAATAGTTGAATCAGTAATGATCAATGTTTTTCCTTTTAGTGTTATAAAATATAACATTAAGGTGTACATGGTGGGCTTCTAGAGTTATATTTCAATGCCCTTTGAAATGTATAACATTTGAAATGCAACATCTGAGATATAGTAAATACTAGACTACTTGATTTTTGTATTTGTAAGCCACTTTGCAACATTAGAGAGCTAGTTATAGATGTATTTCACTATTGATCCTGTTTACTATAATGTGTGACTAGTGGTTTGTGCTGCCCATCAAGACAAGATGAAATGAATACTAATCTAATTTAATATTCAATAAGTCAAACTCTTTAAATGTCACCTTACATTCTGTTGACCAGTGTCACTTGTAGTGATTAGACATATTGTGATAAAAATCTCAACATCTTGTATGTAAACTTGACAACTTTCGCATAAATTCAGGTTTCACCTGCAAGAAAGGCTAAAACAACAACTCCCATGATCCAACACTGCTTCAAGGCATCCTCAGACTATATTTCATTTCAATCTACTGTGTTGCTGGAGAGACCCCTTGCAGCAGAAATCACATACTGTGCCTTCATCACTTTGTAATTTATCCAATAAGATTATAAGATAAGACTATATTTATCCCACCATAGGGAAATTTCACAGTTAACAGCAGTGACATACAACAAGAAAAAAGACAGGTGGAAAAACCACACGAGTGAAAATGAAAAATATGAAAGAAACAATTTTAATTTGATAGTTATATAAGTATTTTTATTAATAAAGAATGTGAACAATGAATAAAAAATTTACTAAACATTACACGTGTATTTACATCATCATGGTTGCACATGTACATGGTCTGATATGGGGGGGGGGGGTTACTGTTAATTTTTCTAAAGACTATAAATCCTCAACACTCAACATATTACACCAAATGTCAGTAATCTACAAATGTTTGAACAGTATCCTGCCCTGTTACTTTCTCCAGTGTTTTATGCAGTTTAATTAATGTTAAATTCCTCTTGTGTAGGTGACCTGTACGGTGCCATTGGGTCTCCGGTGCGGCTCTCGAGAACAGTGGTGGTGGGCCGCAGGCAGGAGCTGGTCCAGAGACTCCTTTATGTCCTCACATACTTCATTCGCTGCTCAGAGCTGCTGGAGACTCACATGCTGGACAGCGCTGAGGACGAGGCTATCGTCATGCCAGGCTCCCTCATCACCACCTCACTGAGGAAAGGAGAAGTAGAGGAGTCAGACTACGTCCTGGTTACCGTCCATAAACCCAGCGGGGACTACCTGTCCCAGAGCGTCCATGGCCAACAGACGGAGGCCGAGGACAGCAGCTACCCCTCGGATAACAGCCTCCAGAGCAGCACGTATACAGACACTGAGCTGGAGCACGGCGCTGGGGACACACCGAAGGAGGAGGATGAGGAGGACGAGGAAGAGGAAGACGAGGACAGCAGTGAGAGTCAAGGGTCAAGGAGCAGTGTGCTTCAGACGGGACACAGTCAGGGTCCGTTGGCGGTTTTAAGGACTGGAGAAGCCCCTGAATTGCACAGTGAGTCCTGCAGTCCGCTGGCCACAGAGGCCCGACTGGAGACGGTTCTCCGGGTCGGCTCATCCTCCCCCAGTGACTGTGTTCTGGATGCAGAGACCAAGAGTGACCTGAAACTCCACATCCCATCTGTACCATCACATCAATCCCCCACCTCAGCCGTCGCAGAGTCTAAAAGCTCTGCAACGGAGGCTGGAATGGACACAGGGATGGGAAACCAGTCCAGTAAGGGGTCATCTCACTGGTCTTTGGGGATTACCCTGGAAAAGAAGCCTCCAGATAAGAATGTGGCCTCTGCGGTTCCGGTTCCAGGAGCACCAGGAAACACCATGTCTGGGCCGATGGCTCTGAATCTGACTGGAGACGAAGAGCCCGCGACAAAAGTCACCTTCCTCATCGGAGATTCCATGTCCCCTGAGTCGGACACAGAAAGTCGCGGAAGAAGGATGGAAGAGGAAATTAAAAAGCACAAGAAACACCTCAAGGACAAACATCCGCTTCACCAGCAGCTGCTGCTTCATCAGCAACAACAGCATCAGCAGCAACAACAGCTGCACAAAGAAGCAGATTCACAGACCAGCAACAACAGCACATCACAGGACCAAACCAAACAGACCAAGGAGGCTCCCGCGCTGCAGCGGGTGTCCAGCAAAATGCCCCAGTGGAGCCCGAACTGTATGGATGATTTCGATGAGGATTTTAATCTGGAGAACCCTGTGGAGACTAGGACTATAGACGATTTGGCCAAACGACAGGAGGCCAGCAACACACACAGCATACACAAACAGTTGTTGGACCCCTCAGGAGGCCCCCTACTCTGTGACTTGAGGGGTCACAGCAGTCAAGGTGTGTCCAGGGGTCACGCTTTGGGCCTCTGCTTGGATTCTGGGAGTGTAGATTCAGGATCCAGCAGAAGGGGGGATAGGAGAGGAGATGCTTTTTCAGACACTCTAAGGCGATGCAGATGTGGGTCTACAGACTCTGCTGACAACTGCTACTGTAGGGGCTGTTCTGCTGAGCAGGACAAAGGCCTCGTGTTGTCAGTCCCCGTCCCACAGGATGTTAGCAGCAGCAACGAGGACCAAAAGCGCAAAGTTTTGCCTGTCAACGACTGGGAAATACCGCGGAACGAGAGCTCGGACAGCGCACTGGGGGACAGCGAGAGCGAGGAGACGGAAGACTGGCAGGAGGAAGTGCTGGTACCTTTCCCTGGGTGAGTGGAACCGGAATACAGTCTGAACACAAAGGCATTAGGATGGCTTCTATCCACGTGTATCACACATTTTAAACACTGAAAAACTGTGAAAAAGATCATATTTTGTGTTTGCTTCCACCATGATTCTGCAGATATTAAATGTTGTTTCATCATTTTCATCCTCACCATAGTTGACATTTTTGCCAGTTATATTGTGTTTTCTATAGTAAGATTCTGCTTGAGCTGCTGATAGAATTAAAATGTGAAGCTGGATATAGCTTTTTCTTCAAAATTGAACTACTGGTCTGGATTTCAACATATTCCTCAGTTTGACATTCAGTTTAACATTTGTGTCCAGAGCTGTTCAGACATACATTTAATTATTGTTTCCCATCTAAAATGACTACTATGTTACATCTTGTATTAATTCAGTGAACATCATAGTCTTATTGAAGTGCAGGTTTTAACACACAAATACTTCGAAATATAGGTGTTTTCTATTTTCAAATAAGAATATATGAAAAAGGTCTAGGTGTAATATAGGAGACTGTTGTCTGCACTAGGTGATATTTGAGGTGCTGGAATAAATGTGTCCTTTGACCTTTAGTTCCTATGGAAGTATTTGCACAAGAGCAGACTGTTAAATGTCATTCCTCTGGAAACCACAACTTATGCATTCTTTTAAGGAAGTGAAACGTCAACATTGGCTGTGTTTTGTGTGGGAAAGGGGTGAAAATTGCTACAAGATGCATTCAACATGTGGCAGTGATGCACTGTTCTTTACTGTTAAAATGAGACCTTTTTAAATGCATGTATATGGTAACCTGTGCAGTCTGTATTTTTGGAGTTTCACAGAACACATACCCTCTGGATCAACAGTGTTCTGTCATGTTTTATGTCCAGGTCAAAGTTGGTGGAGAACTACTCCAAGCCTAGTATCGCCAATTTTGGCCGGTCTTTGTTTGGAGGCTACTGCCCCACCTATGTGCCCGACTTTGTCCTGCATGGCATGCCCAGTGACGACAAGCTACGGCAAAGCCTCATGGGTGAATTAACCCATGCTGTTCAGGTAATGCACTGAGTATAACCACGCCGACAGGTGGAGAAAGCACTTTTTTCCTCATGGGTTATTTATGTGTTGAACTAAACAGCTCAATGATGTTTGTCTTTGCAGCATCCAGTATTGGATGAGCCCATAGCGGAGGCCGTCTGCATTATCGCAGACACAGAGAAGTGGACGGTGCAGGTGGCGAGCAGTCAGAGACGGGCCACGGACGTCAACAAGCTGGGGAAAGAAGTCTTAGTGTCCAGTCTGGTGTCCAGCCTGCTACAGTCCACTCACCAGCTCTACAAACTCAACCTCTCACCCAACTTTGTACGTTACAGCTCTGCATTTTCACTCTATGCACTCATTGAACCCGTTTACATGACTGTAAAAATCCGATAACTCAAACTAATCTGATAATTATATCCCTGCCAGCTCCGCCGCTGCCGAATATCCTTCGTCTTAACGCGATAACTTGAAAAATACTGGGTTTAGAAATTCCATAGTTTCCATATTAATAAGTATCATTGAGAGGAAGAAATGAGTCGATTTTGGACGATTTACCATTTCCAGATTGACCACAAGTTTAAAATCACTAAACGCTCTTTTGTTCATATCTCTGGAACTATTTGTCTGATTGACTTCAAATCAAGTGCAAATTTAAGGTCATGACCTGGGGATGCCTCACATCATGACATCATTAAGGATTGGGGGCATTCGGGGATATACCCCTAGCCATCGCTTCCGACGGTGTAAGCCTAGTTATAATAATCAGATCTGACGCATTTACATGCACATATGAAATGTGATAATCAATAAACCCTGATTTAGACGCTCCACTCCATTATCAGATTTCTTTTGGAGTACGTACGTACATAGTGATGGTAGAATCAAACTTCCTGTTATTGTCTTCAGCTCATGTTTGACTACATAACATCCGTTTCCTACTATTTTAATTGTTCTTACACATGCGTAGATGCAAAAGAACAAAATAAATCAGGTTAACCTGTAAACATGTAGGAAGATATAGGAATATTGGAGAGAAATGAAGGTGTGTTAATCTGATTTCTCATAATCAGATTACTGCTGATAAAGCATATTAGATTATGTACTGTTTACATGAACACTTGAATAGAATAGAATAGAATAGAATAGAATAGAATAGAATAGAATAGAATAGAATAGAATAAGCTTTATTGTCATTGTAAAATACCAGTGTACAGTGCAAAGAAATATGGTTTTATGTTCCATAAAGTGCTGAAGTAAAATACACACATCACTTATAAGACAGTCAGGAATAAAAAATATAAGTATAAAACAGTTGAGTAAAAAATGACGCACACATTCTGACAACTTCAGAAAATGGATAATGATGGGAGTATTGGTGTGCATGTAAACGGGCTCAGTGATGGCTTTACCTGACATTTTTCTTATACATTGTACCCTTTTTGATACAACATGTGAGGTGTGTTTGTTTTACTGACCTTGTTGGCCTCTCCCTCCTCAGTGTATAATGCACCTTGAGGACCGCCTGCAGGAAATCTACTTCAAGAGTAAGATGCTTGCTGAGTATTTGAAGGGCCAGACAAGAGTCCATGTGAAAGAACTGGGCATGGTCTTAGGGTGAGTGCTTAACCTTTATTGATGTCTGGAATACAGAGTAGTGTTAGAATATTCTGGGGTTCGTTTGGAGTGTTTGAAGTTGGGTGGTGGTATATTTTCACTGAACTTCCTACAACAGATGGTGATTACATCACCAGCGTGGAAATGAAATGAATGAGTCGAAGTACCGGTGTCCTGCTTTGGACAGAGACAGCCATGAAAACACAGTTTACACCCCTAAAAAAAGCATTATTTCATTAGTATACACTGTATTTAAATATTTTCCCAGTTTTACCTTAATGTGATCCAACCCTTTGCTGTTTAAATACTAAACCCTCAAACGCTCTTCAGACCCACCAGACTCCTTTGACAAAGATGGATAATTTTGCCTCAAAAAAGATGCATTGCTGGTTTTTACCTCTTTCTAATTTGGCTGTGTTTTGTTAGTTTGATCCAAAGTCATAATTCTACAAGGTAAAACTACAATTTTTTTTCGAACAAGTCAGGTGACTTTGAAGACAGATTTCGAACAGTGTATGTTTTCTTGGTTAAACAGTGGAAATATTTCAGTAAAACTGATGTTGCCGTGGTTTAGGTGGGCCTTTTATTACATGTATAAAACACCTTCTGCTGTTGCTCTGGTCCACAGTAGTAGTGTTTAGCTTCTGTTTTTATTATCTTTGTCCAAACTGTGGGTGTGCTGAACGGATATGTGCCTCATACAAACACACTTCAACCCATAAAAACCCAGTCACCAGATAAACTGATCCACTAATCCTATCAATCCTAACAATTCAGTTACTGATATCTTTTACTGAAGAAGTCAGTTTTTCTTCAGTTTTCTCTGTTTCTGTCATAATAACCTTCAACTTTAATCTGAGCTTTAATGAGTATATACATGATCAATGAATTAAATATAGGAAAATACAGGAATTTATCTGAAAATTGCCAAATAAAGAGGATAATATTACAATAAATGGTGATAATCACTTTAAGGTGGGGTATGAAATCTTAGAAAAACGGTTCTAGCAAGCTACATTTTGAAAATACACAATTCAAAAGTCCAAACCCCTTTCTTCAGACATCCCCCGAAGCCACGCCTCCAGAATACTGGCACGCGTAATGCTTGTTCC
>JAPTYQ010000007.1:4426000-4437325 GCA_029814465.1 Ostorhinchus cyanosoma | reverse complement strand
ACACACACACACACACACACACACACACACACACACACACACACACACACACACACACACACACACACACACATCCATAGGCTGCCTAGCGCTGTTTGGCTACTTTGCAGAAGCATGTGAGGTTCTCCAAATTAGCATGTTGTGTCCCTAGGGGGCTGTTATCCCAGCAGCTTCAGGCCAAGTGACAAAAGCGAGACGGGACCCCCTCAAAAAAATCACTGAGCTGTTTCATGCCTCAAAGAGCAACACACAAACACCCACCAACACCACACACACACACAGGATGCTGGGTCTGTCTAGTCTTTGGAAATTGCCTGGTGTGTCTTCATATCTGTCTGACAACTTGCTATCGGACAGGTCACATTTCCTTTCTAGTGGCGCCTTCCTGAATTTGTCATGCATTTCAAAGACATTTCATGTGTTTTTTTTTTTTTCAATGAATGTCCTATTTGTGCACACTCTGTCTTTTCTATTTCAGTTTCCCCTCTCGACCTCACTCATCTTTTGTCTGTCTCGTTCGTCTTTCTCTGATACCTACTGTTTAGTTTTGCCTGAAGAATCATGAATCTTTTTTATGCCAGAAGGGCAATAAAACATTGACAAAACACACCACACATCATAACAGTTCATAAAAACACTGTTCAGACAATTCATTAATACAGCAATGAAATTATAAATGACATAAGATATTATTTAATGCAGTTTTCAGCTTTGTTTTGTTCATACGGTAAAGCAGTGGCAGTAGCCAACTGACAAACACACACACACACACACACACACACACACACACACACACACACACACACACACACTGTCTCAGGAAGTGTTTCCTGTGTGACGTGTATCCTCTGTTTTGTTTTGCACACAGATTCCAAATTGTCATGCACAAACAGCATCACAGTAAAGCGTCTTCACATACCTTATGCTAACCAGTGCGTGTGTGTGTGTGTGCGTGTGTGTGTGCGCGCCTTAACTTCTCCGACTTGAACTGAAAATGAGGTCAGTCAGACACACTGAGACGTTTGACTCCTCTGACCTTTCACGTTTAGAAACCACATTACACCGTCGTACAAATCCCTTTAAAGAGTCTCTGCATGATTTGAGAGTTTCCAGTAAATGTTTTGACCTCAACTTCTGCACGTTTTTATTAGAGCAAATTAATTAACGTCCACATTTCTGTATGTTTGCAGATTTACACATTAAAGAGACATGGTTTGTAACTTATTTAATGATCACTAATCAGAGGTGCACCGATCGATCAGCCAGTTTTCAGCTTGATTGACCATGACCTTTGAACTTGTCATCGACATAGAAGTGAATGGACAAACTGATTAGTGGAGACTTAGTACATGCTATTTCACACCAGTGCAATGTAAATATATACCACAGAAAGACAGAAGATCTTGTGGCTGGATTTGATTTTTTTGTCCAAACAAATCATACATTACTTTGAGCGACAATGAAGCTGAGCAGTAGCAGCAGTGGGTCGATCCTTTTTTCAATAGGTACATGGTAAGGTCTGATCCAGGAGTTATTTTTAAGTTATATCCCCAAATAACATGGTACAGTTTGTTGAAACTGCATTTTGCTAACAACAGTTACTATTGTGAGCTATTGTGAAGGTGATGTGTTCTGTGTCGTCTTCATCTTTCATCTTTGTTGTCGTTGTCTGCATTACCAACCTCTTCTAACATGTTCTCTGATAAAGCTACTGGTCGGATTAATTTTCAAAAATGGTATAATAATAAGGGATTACGTCTATATAGTGCTTTTCTTTTAACGTGTACTCTCAAAGCGTGTACAGTGGATCCATTATTCATTCACTCACACATTCTCACTCTGGTGGTGGTAAACTACATATGCAGGCACAGCTGCCCTGGGGCAAACTGACGGAAGTATGGCTGCCACTCCATGTCTACAGCCCCTCCAACCACCACCCACCATTCATACACCAATGTGAGTAGCAAGGAGGGCGAAGTGTTTTGCCCAAGGACACAATAGCACATGACTAGGACATAGCAGGTTTCGAACTGCCAACCCTTCGGTTATTGGGCAACCTGAGCCACAATCACCCATGTCGCTTCCTTGAGACAATGTCTACAAAGTGTCTTCACAGTTTTGAGAAATAATTATTTTTTTTTTTGACACATTTTTGAAATATTAACTTATAACGGGCCATATTTTTTGTGATTTATTGAAAAGTTTAAGAACACTAACACAACATAAACGTAAAGAACACAGCCCTTCATCTCGTTAAGAACTTCAGTCAAAACCAAGGAAAATGGGCGGATGAGGAAAAAGTGAAAGTTACAATACATACACATAAATATACAAAAAAAAATAAGCAAAGGAAAAATACATTACTGTTTTTTCAACATTTCAGTAATATCGACTACAAAAGTTGACTATTTATCTACAGTTTGGGGCTTTGCTCGGTTAACTCTGACTGTTGAGTACTCTAAATTAGCCATGTAACCAACATTTAATAGGGTTAATGTCTTTATTAAACCATAACTCTAAGATTTTTCACAGCTGTAAATCCACAAAAAAGAATTTTCTGGCAGATTTCTTTAAAGTTCAAAGCAGTTTCATTATTCAAACGACATAGACCTGGGTCTGGGATATAATGGTCCATATTTTAATGACATATAACTTAAAAATGGCTACAGATATCAGTATAGTTACAAATGAGCACTGATAGGAAATCATAAATGGACTTTGATTTCATTTGTTGTTATCTTTTTTGAGGTACTCCCGTAACATTATGTATCTGATATATTTGACTCCAAGCCAATGGTGTGCATAATATCATACAGAACCTTTTGAGGTGTCCTAGTGACAGCATGTTATAGATGGTGCACGGTGGGGGTAGGTGTATAGTCATTAATAACATCAGTCAGAACAAAGGATTTCATCGCTCAAATGTATATATCCACACACAGAAATCTGCAGTACCATCCATAAATGTGTTTTTCTGCACATATTTTCCACAAGAGCATCCCATTAAATGAGCTGCTTTAAATTTCTTTGCAGATTTTATTGCATGAAAATCCATGTTTGGTGTGAAATGACTTTTAGAAAGACAGAAAACCAACTTTGAAATCTGCCTTGAAAATTACATTTAGGGCGTCTCATTTAGTGCACATCAGGTTTTAGATTGAAAATGTAATTTGTGCTGTAGTGTTAATGAAATACAGATAATTTCCCCCCCAAATATATAAGACTTTAATGCAGCTTCACTACATTCCTACAAATCCAAGGCTTAACTGGTGTCCTGGAAACTTATTAAAGCATTTTTTTTAATCTTTTCTCTCATAGTTAGTCTTTCTGTGGGACAGGATTTGAGCACACAGCAACTCTGCGTGTGTTTGTGTGTGTGCGTGTGTCTGTGTGTGTGTGTGCGTGTGTGTGTGTGTGTGTGTAGGTTTATTAGGCCTGGGCTTTGACAGCAGGGCAAGAAAATGATGTAGTGCTGCGCACAATAGTATGCGAAAGAGACTGCAGCATAACACACATACACACAGTCTTGACATAATCGTACAGTTCAGTTACATTCCTACTTTGGGTCCTTTTTCTTTGGCACACAAACCTGCAGTGGCTCAGTCCGTCACACTCACTGACAGACCTCTGCCTGTAGTCTGTAATCCATTCAGTGTTTGGTCATTTCATTCATGGGGAAAGGTGGGGGGGTTAAGTGATGTGTGTGTTTGTTTCCACTGGACTGGGGGTTATTTCAGTAATCTAGTTAAGAGTTTTTCCTTAAATAATGGGAACCCTCCTTCCCGTTTCATCTTTTTTTATTTTATTTTTTTATCCGCCATCCCTCCCTCCTCCCAACATCCGCTGTCTGTCTGTCTTTGTATCTCTATGCCCCTCTCTCGGCTTCTCCCTCTGCCCGTCTCTCTTGTGTACATAGCGCGCCTCCGAAGGCAGGGCTCCATGTGCTTGCTTCTGATTGGCTGCGGAGTAAAAAGATGATGTCATTCTCCAGTCGGTCGGGGAGGTGCGGGGACTGGTATCGCATCCACATCCAAGCGGAGGAGAGAACTGAGGGTAGAAATCCTCAATCGTAGCAGAAAGAGAGGGCGTATGGAAACACAGAAACATACGTAGATAGTGAGATAAATGGATAAACTTTAGCTGATGAAGAAGAACAAAGAAAACAATCTTCAAAGAGAGAGAGAATGATGCAGGCTAGACCCAAACGTGAGGCGTGGAAATTTTCTGAGGTGAAATAAATGGAGAGGAGGAGCAATGAATAAACAGGGATATTAATGAGAGGGAGACAGGAGGACAAGATATAAAGGAGAAAATATGGAGAGGAGGGGGAGGAGGAGTGAATGAGAGCAGGAAGGTGAGGGAGATCCTCCTGTGTCCGAAGTGTCTGGTAATAGGAGCTGGCATTTCTCCTCTACTGGAGGAGAATCAGCCGTTCAAACAAGAACACAGCTCCCATTTGTCTCCACTTTCACTTTATCCCTCCTCTTCCTTCTCTTCTTGTTTCTCTCAGAATCACAGCTTGATTATTATTTAATATGGATGCATGTCTTCTACATATGAATCAGTGTGATTTGACAGCATTTGCATTTGATGTGTTTGGGAGGTTTGAACACAGAGGGTGTTGTAAGAGTTACTTGCAGGAGCTCATTTTCTGAAGGGAAAGTGTGGGTTCCTGAATTTCCCCATTTTCATCAAAGATAAATGAAGTCAAATATCCAAAAGTCATTACAAATAATGGTTTTATTGTTTGGTCCTCTTGGATTACTCGTTCAATTTGCCCTCATTTAAGACTTGTGTTTCCACTAAGAACTGTCATTAAGATGTTGAAATTATGGTAAAAGGTATGTGCTGATGCATATTGGCCGGACATGATTTCAGTGATTATGATTGAGTTACATTGAGGGTTCTTTCATAAATCGGATTTGCTTAGAATTTGGCCGCAATGCAAAGTAATAAAAAGCAATTTTTTTGTAACAAAGATTTCATTTTCAAGGCACAGAAATAAAATGGAGTAAAGAAAGTTGGGTCTAGCGTGGGCTATCAGCCAAATTGCTATCGCCGCTGAATTAATCATTGCAGCTCTACTAAAAAAGAAATGATCTAAACTGCTTTCACCTTGAAGTCGCGATGGATATTTCAGCCGCAAGTCAAACAGATCAGTGTTTCTTGGCTTTGGTTGTTTCTTTTGGTAACATGTATGAAAATGATCTTTGTCAATCTGACCTTTGCATTTAACACACAGCTGATGCTTTAATAAATCATCCCTCACAAACTATTTGTAGCTGTTGTGAGAAACTGGTCTGTCTTCAATACTTTTCCAAGTCCAGGCTGCTCAGCATAAAGCCTTGATTTCCTCTTTATTCTGCTCCACAATAATCTGTACTTCCTCAGAGTGATTTAGGAGCGATTTAACCTGCCTTTCTGGTGCGTCAGATCCTGTAGACCCAATTGCAAATCCTCACGACAGGGACTTTTTTTTTATTTGGAAGTGGGGGTGGGGGGGAGACCCATTATCGGCTTGTGCTATTGTGTCGCATGTTAACCAAAACAGCAGCCACCGTCTGTCCTTGTATCTGATATGGGCTCTGTGATTTATGCTTCCCCCACTTTTTTTTTTTTTGTAATTTATGCACCACACTCACAAAAGCAAGGGAGGGGGGGGGGGTTGCCTCAATACACTCAGCTTTATGTTACCAGCAGATCAATAAAGATGCTCCCTCTCTTTCTCTCTATATCTGTCATTCTCTTTCTCCCTCCCTGTCTCTCTCTCTCCCTCGCTCGTCCACATCTGCTCGGCAGTCAATCCATCTAATGCAGTTTCCCCCAGCCTGCGCTCACTCGCTCCCTTCATCCTCGCCACCTCCCCTATCTCCCTCCCTCTCTCTCTCTCTCTCTCTCTCTCTGCACAGGTGATGTCATTCTTTTTCAGCTGGATTCTCCTCCCTCCTCCCTCCATCCCTCGCTCTCACTCTCTCCTCCGTTTCCCATTAGCGGCTGGCTTCTCCACAGCGCAGCATCCTATCCTACGGTAGCTTCGGTTGGGAGGGGGAGGAGGAGGAATGCCGGCGTGAGGTGCTTGCAAGGAGCGCTTAACCCAAGGAACAAGAGCCAGAAGCCGGGTCTAGGCGAGCTGGGGGGACTGCTGGTGGCCCCTACCATGGAGCCGGTGCTGATGCTGCTGTTCTGCTGGACATGCACCGCTGAAGCTCTGTGAAGAGATAAAGTCTTACAAAGATTATAGACACAGTTTGAGTGAGGAGAATAGAAAAGAGCTGCAGGCAGCCTTTTTTTTTTGGGAGCTGCTGGGTGACTTGGATCCAGACAAGAGACCTTTTTTTTCCCGAGGGGGGGCTACAGTTGCACAGTCAAGCCCCTCTTTTTCATCCTGCACTGGCATCTGCTTCTTTTTGGACAGGAATCTGGAAGAAAATGACTTAATTAGGACTCAAGTTTCCCTGTTATCATCAAACCTGCTCTGACAAACCTGAATGGCTTATTATGGGCCCCGCAGCCTACTTTACCTTTTAGGATTAGTTTTGAATACTCTGCAGCTTTGCATTGCTCAAGGTTCAAGTGGAGTGTGAGGTCTTTTGAACGCTTTAACAGAAGGGAGAAAGGTTGACCACATGTAAAGGGATCTTCTTCTGCGGTGACATCTGCCAGTGGTCCAGCAAGTCCTTTGCATATTAACTTTGTCACTCAATCAACCTGGGATTTTTTTTTTCTTTTTTTTCATCTTCTACCTCTCATCTTCCGGACTTCTTCGTTCTTGCAGCAAAGAGTTCGCTATCAGCCCTCAGCTGTCCTCTTTTAATTATTCAATTATTTTCAGGGTTTTTCCCTTTTTTTCTTCACCTCTTGCTGAACGAGGGGAAACTTCCCTTCACTGGCACCCTCCCTCCTGTGGAAATGGCTTTCCTGGTCCGTTGCTATGCCAACTGCTTGCAGCCATGGTCCTCCAAAGTAAGCGATGTCGTAATCCCTTTTCTGGCCAGTGCATCTGGCTTAGGATGCTGCTGCCTCTAAGTGTGTGTTACTGAAAGAGAGAGATAGGGTGGGGATGAGAGAAAATGAGCTTGATTTTTATGCATGTGGTGGATGTTTATTATCTGCAATGAAATGCATGCAAGCTTTGCTTCGTGTTGCAAATTAAATGGAAACTGCTGTTACTGATATCAACACCTACTGGCATCGTTCCAAAACCTTTATCAGTTTCAGAAGCTGTGAAGTAAAAAAAAGACCCCAATAGTTCATGCATCCTCGTTTCTATGCCGTTTAATGATGTTGGGAGATAATGGTTGAAGCTAAATATTGCTCTGCTCAACTTATGGTCACCGAGTAGCTGTAGTGTAGTATAGATATTTCTTCTATCAAGTTATGCACCAATATCGAAATGTTCCTTGCACCTGCAGCATAATTATCCTTATGTGTTTAATGAAAGTCCTATTAATCTTTTAATCTATCATAAAAAAAACACTATTATATACGGTAGAGAGCAAAGATTATGCATAATCAATGACTATGAATAAACTTGTTCTACTTGCAGTGTATAACCCTGTAATGTGATTTATTGAGAGTACTGATGTACAATAGTCATGACTGAATAGTCAATATAATGATGTTCTTTGAGATGCCATTTGAGATTAATGAGGCTAATTAAGTTGGAAATAAATTGCTGTCATTCGTAAAACACTAGCCCTGTAAAGCCTTTCTTTTGCCTTTCATTGTTTGTCTATACATGATCCATCGGAGTGTTTCTGATGTGTATTGGCTCCCTGTAGTCAGCAGTGGACTGGTAGTGATGTAGCTGTGTGTATAATTAACAGTTCGATGTCCTAGTTTTGGTTGCTCTAAATAAGCCGCCAGAGTTAGCCAAGCCCCAGCTGAACTTCTAGATGATGCAAGAAAAGCAACATGAGATTTGACTGAAAAGCTACAATGCTTGGCTTATGAATTCTTCTTTTTGTTTTTATGCGGTTCATGTTTTGAGTCAAAAAAAGACTCCACCGACGGGCGCCACTGTACGGCTCGTCGGTCGTCCTAGCAAAGTGATGGTCGGATAGATGCTGCTGTGTCTCTCTGGGATCTGTCTGGGTGCTGAAAGCCTCAGAGATGTTTGTCTTCATTATGTATGTGTGTGCGTTTGGTGCAAGCGTGCGTGCGCCTTCACTTGGATAAGTAATAATGAGGTCCCAGGAGATGAAAGGGGATAAAGAGAGAAGATGTTCTGTCTAAGATAACACATTACATCTCCACCACACACAGTTAGACAGTGTAGCCTTAAATACCTTATTACTCGTCTTATATTGCTCTTCATCCCCTGTGTGATCCACATTATGAATAGGTCACTCACTTATTGCAAAGTCTCACGTCACCGCTGAAAACCACATCGATCCAGTTAATTCTTCGTAGGCATTCATTTTTTTTGCTGTTCGGACCCAATGATTGACTTCCCTTAAAGGTCCAGTTTGTAAGATTTAAAGGGATGTAGTTATAGACATGGAATGTAAAATGTAGTGGGTGAGATCTTATTACTGTTATTACTGTCATCAACTATGTTTGGATGGGGACTATATGGCACTAAAAAGCCCAAAGCAGTGACTTCCAAGCCGCAGAGGAAGGTGGGGTATGTTCACTTGGTTCCAGTCTGTAACTTAAGTGCTAGATGTCACTAAATATTACAGTGAACCTTCAAGTAAAATGTTGCACGACCTACTTTGCATTTACGGCTCTTTTTTTTTTTTTTTTTGGTTATTTTGCTTTGATGGTCTTCACTGTGGAAGTACCTTTAAATTAAACACTGTTGATGGCTTCTACATTATTTTCTCAAAGTCAAATTATATGAAAAGGATGTTCTTTCTTGAGAGAGAGCTCTATCCTAGATGTATTGAAGAGATTCCACTAAAAAAGCAGTCCAATGTTTCTGGAACTTTGCTATAACTTAATTACAATACCTGATATGTTTGAATAATTTAGCATGTTAGCTATAATTTGACTTGCTAATTAGGCTTTATCTGCTGATATTTAGCAAAAAAAAACTGCAACTGGTCTGTGTTTCACATAATATTTCTTAGTTAGCAGTGTGGTCAGTGTGTTCAGGGAATGGGAGCTTGGCAAGTTTCAACACTTTCTTACTGCATGTCTTCGCATTTCGGTAATAGCTGAAAGTATTTGGCAGCATTTAGCGTCACGTTTTCAAGTTATCATCAGCGTGGTGAATGTCATCCAATGCCCCTCATGTTGACAAGTTCCACCCCTTGTTCTTCCGCTTTCTATATTAAAATAAATGTGAAATTATGATTTCGATAGTAGTCAAAGTAACTGTTTGTGTCAACATTTAGCAAATTAACACATTTTTAGTTAAGCTTGGCAAGTTTTAGTCCTTGTTCTTCCCCAAATCCAACCTTTTTCCCCCAATGTAATTAATAATTGGTTCGAAAATATGAAGATTGTGACTGAAAAGTGCTGTACTTAGGCTTCAAAACAGCTGTCTTGGTGACTGTGTTCACTTTTTTATAGAAACTGCAGTTATTTTAAACTCAGTCGCTTCAGTCCATTGTACAGTACCCTTTTAACGTTCCATTTTTTTCTCCTTTTTTTGTGTGTATTCAAGTGGTTTAGCTCTTGTTCCTGTACTGTTATTAAAACCAGTGGTAAAAGTGGGTAACAGTGTATCTGTGTTTTCATATCAGTACATTTAGACTGCTTGAGTCTGGATAATTTATCCTTGATCTAGAGACGCTGTGGTTTCATCCAGCTTGGCCTGTTTGAAGTCCATAGTTAATTGGTCTGCGTCTGTGATGAGCCTGCCTTTTGGAAAGGTTAATTAAGTTTCCCTTTTCTTCCCATTAGGTGATGCGTGCTCTGTGTGGAGGTACAGTAGAGCAATCAAAAACACTACAGCTGGGTTAGAGGAAAGGGGAGGAAGGGGGAGGAGAGAGACCACTGGTCGTCTGCAAATGGATGATTTTGTTCGAGCATTAAGGCGAGTCTCATAAGGGAACGATGAAGAGCAAAGTTTTGGAGCTGGATTGCATGTTTAAGGAAAGAGAAAGACAAAAATAAAAGACAGATAGAAGGAGACAGACGGAAGGACAAAATGTATCGGCGAGTAAGAGAAGCGTTGTGAAGCAGTGATTTTTTTTTTTTATACCACAAGAGGTTTTCACAATTTCATCATTGAGTGCTTCCTCAGAATAGCAGCCAATTATTTTCTCTAGAAGTCGGTCTTTTTTGATAGTTTTGGCCGGCCGGCACTGGCTGGCATTTGGAGATATTCTTCACAGCAATAACCATGTTGAACGATTCGCCAGACTTGACAAACCAGGAGCTGCTTTGCATTTACTTAATTTCCCCACCATTTAGATGATTAATTAACCAAACGGCATTTTTAGACTAAAAACTAAGATATCCAAGAGACCAGATGACAAAAAAGTACTAAGCAGACCATTGTATGATTCATATGATTCACTGAGCTTCATTTCTCTGCAGGGAATCAGCAGCTGCCAACACACTTTTACAGTCGTTTCTACAACCATGTTTACTACAAAACTAGAAAATAACCCTGTAGGCAAAACCCGCTATGGTAAATAAACAGTTTGTTTTGCCATTCACAGACTTTTGTTCTTTATGTCTCTTCTGCTGCAGTTCTTACCGCATAGCATACCACACCACTTTTTTTTTTTCTTTTTTACTTTAAGGCCGTGAATCCGTATTGGAATATTGACTGTGGCTGGAAATTTGGCATCAGATGACAAGACGGTGAAATGTAGGCCAACGGAGCTGCTCTGTGGGGCAAGCAGGTTTTTTTTTTTTTTTTTTTTTCTCGAAAAGAGAGATCACTTATGAAGCCTAGATTTATTTAGGTCTCCGATAAAAAACATATGATTAAAATTGGACATTTACCTCTTCTGAAAAGCATCCAGATACTGAATCTGAGACACTTTGGAAGTCTTCTACTTAGCTGTTTTACTCTCATTATGGGTGAACTGTCCGTTTAAATCACATCCCCCTGTGTCCCTTTGGAACACAACCTCAGTCCACCCCCTTCTACAGGAAGACTTGTCAAAATGCTCTCTGAAACCTCTCCTCTTCCGGTTGTTTCTATCCTTCCTCTCTGTCAGATTTGTTGTGTATTTATGCTCTCTTCTTTCTCTTTTCTTTTTGCTGAAAGACTCCCTGCTGTTCGTGCCTCCAACTTTTTTCCTCTCAGCCTTTCTTCCTTTCTCAGCTGTTTTTAGCATGGGCGTCTTCCATCTTCCACTACTTGTTCTTTCTCTCTCTCTCTCTCTCTCTCTCTCTCTCTCTCTCTCTCTCTGTCTCTCT
>JAPTYQ010000007.1:4336602-4349739 GCA_029814465.1 Ostorhinchus cyanosoma | reverse complement strand
TGAACGTCCCTCAAATGCTAAATGTTCCTCAAAAAGGTAATAATTACGGTATTTAGGACCTGAATGAACGCTGGTCTTCTAAAACTCACTAATAATGTTACTGAGACAAAAAATGGAAAGTGAAATAGAGACACTATAAACTCAGTGTATTCTTGCCAAGCCCTGCTAAATGAACACATTGCCGAAAGCCAAAATTTAATGACAACCCTTGCCAAACTACTTTTTTAGCTCTGTTTTACGTCGTCATTACATTTAGTTTTATTTCATTTCTGGCATTCGATGCAGTGTACTGTATGCGTCTACTAACAGCTCTTCTCTTTTGTTCCGTCTCTCTTAGACATCCCTGACCAGGTGATTCGGGTGTTCAAGGCCGACCAACAGAGCTGCTACATTATCATCAGTAAGGACACGACTGCCAAGGATGTGGTCTCCCACACTGTCAACGAGTTTGGCCTCCTGGCATCGCCGGAGACCTACTCCCTTTGTGAGGTGTCTGTTAGCCCAGAGGGAGTCATAAAGCAGCGGCGTCTACCTGACCAGCTCTCCAAACTGGCCGATCGCATTCAACTCAACGGCAGGTAAGAGACGCTAAATGTCAGTGTTAGAAGGAAAATCAGAAGACATGTTGCACCTAAATTGCATTCGTATGTTTTTATATACGGGGCATCTCGATAAATTAGAACCAAAATGTTGAGTTGTTTCTGTAATTCAATATCTTTATATATGGATTCATTACACACTGATATATTTCAAGTGTTTATTTCTTTTCATTTTGATGATTATAACTTACTTAATGAAAACCCAAAATTCAGTATCTCAGAAAATTTGAATATTACTTAAGACACAAGTGTCAAACATACGGCCCACAGGTCAAAACCGTCCCACCAAAGGGTCCAGTCTAACCCATGAGATGAATTTGTGAAATGCCAAAATGACCCTTAACAATTAAACATGTCAGAATAATTTTACTGACCAATATGATCTAAAATGGGTCGGACCAATAAAATACTATCATAATAATGACACCTCCAATTTGTTTCTCTGTTTTAGTGTAAAAAAGTAAAATTACATACAATTTTTACATTTACAAACTATTCTTTTCCAAAAAAATGAATAACCTGAAATCTCTGAAATGAGTGAAATTTTGCTTTTTTATTTATTTACACGGAATTATGCATTTTAAAGCATTTCCCTGTGGTTTACATAAACTGTAAATTCTACTGTATGCTTGGGTCTGAATTCTTCATTAATTCAACTCCACAGGTCCATCATCACCCATATTTCTAAGTAATGACACCAGAAAGGTTGTTTTGAGCGCTGGCCCTTTAAAAACAAATGAGCTACTTCATAACCCCCTTGTTGTCTGTGCTGCTCTGTCCCATTTAACCAACAACTGAACATTTTAGGTAATCGGCTCGAAATGTGGACATATTTTTAGTACGGATTACAACCACTGGTGCTGACAAACATTTATGGCGCACTTGGAGAAATGTTCATCGAAAATCTTGGCCTTATTTGTACAAATGTCATGACGTTACTAGTTATAGACGTAACAAATTAAGCAGGAATTAAAACAAGTTGTAGAAATCTACTCAATTTTTGCCAAAATGAATCTAAAGATACCTTTGCAGCACCTGGAGGGTTCAAATTCAAACTGTATGAACTATTAGGGTCCAAATACACACAAATAAATGAATCATAGACTAATAAAAGTGGGTTTAGCAAAATATGACCCCTTTAAGAGAAATAAGTGCAATTTTACTAATATTCTGCCTGTTATTAAATGTTTTGTGTATTTGTTGATCCACTGTGATCTGTAAGTTGTAATGCACATGTGTAAATAATAAACTGAGGCATAATGGTGTTAAAATTGCACTTATTTTTCTTTAGAAATTTCAGGTGGTTCATGTTTTCCCATTTTTAAGGAAACTTTTCTAAATATTTTCATGACCTAATTTAACTTTTTTTTTTACTGTTATTATTATTATAGTTATTATTTTACCGGATGTTTTGCATGACTGGCTTAAGCTAAAAAAAGGCTGCACCTGTATTAGGGTTGTGTAAAGGCTGGGAAAGAACAGACAAATATTTTTACGTAGGCCGTTTGTTTTTGTGATCGATCCTGCAGATGTAATTTTATGTCATTCCTGTCCTGATTCCGATCTTAATTTGATAACCTCATGAGTATTTTATAAATAAACTTGGATAGGTGCTACATTTGCACATAGCTGTAGGTACTGTTCCGCTAATTGGACAACTTACTTCACATTTTTTTTCTGCTCTAAAGGGATGAACAGTGCACAATAAGTAGCGGTATACCTTGGGGTGTTGGACAATTCAACATAATGCAAATTAGGCAGAAGGTGACTGAAGCACTATTATTTAGCCAAGGATATGGTACCATTTGGACTGCAGAGAACCAGGGTTTGTCACTACGAATGTTGGCTTAGATCTGTGATATAAAGATGCAAAACCACAGATATTTTTCTAATTCAGTTTCCCTTATCTGTATGTCAAGGGCTGACAAAAGATTGAAGATATATGTTTGATAATGTGCATGCTGGGATTTAGATCTTGTTTTAATGAAGGATGATTACATTTTTATTGTCCTTACAAATACAAATGTTTGTTCACTCTATAATCATTATTTTAATGCCAAGATAATGATCTATAGTAGAAATAGTGGTGTTTTTTGTTGTTTTTTTTATTTAAGATTGTGTGTTTAATAGTGCAAATATACAAATCCATTGGCTGTATCTGTCTGGACTGTTAATGTACATTTTAAAACTGACCCTGCACAGAGGTTTGGTATAGTGTATAAACTATGAAAAAGACATGATCATGGATGGGATTGGCACTGATTCTTTACCACAGGGGTATTTTTTTTCATTTGTGTAACATAGCTGAAGAAATTATGAAGCAACACCAGACAATCCACAGTTATGTGTTTTCCTCTTTTCTGTAAGATGTAAAAACTATCTACAAAAAAACCAAAAAACTTTATAAAGAAGAACAGAAGATGAACACAAAGATCGAAACAAGCAAAGATCATCATGCTCAGGAATATAGCGAAACAATATTGTGTTAATGAACATATGTATGTGGAGAAAACCTTTTAACCCAACTTCAGACGTAGTGTTTTCATGGTGCAGAGGTTTTACAGTAGAACATTATCAGGTCAGTTTAGCACAGATGGTTCTAAATCATCCAACACAATGATTCCTGAACTCTACTGTTTTAGCCAAGAACCACCAAGTCTTTCTTCAACATTTTTGATTGAACAAATTACGCAAAATTAGTTCCTGTGCCAAAGGTGTCTGTTTTTATTCTCAAAACTTTGTAAACAAACAACATATATTTGACTGTATATATTAAAAATAGCACATTTTATAAGTAAATTTAATGTGCAAAATATAAACTGAAAAGTGTCATCTTTCATTGATAAGAAAAATTAATTACTCGGTCATTAATTAATAAATGAACCTTTCATCAACAAAACAAGAATTACTTAATAACTCAAATAAACTCAATTTGAACAATATAAAGTAGAAATGTTCGTAAAATGTTACCAAAGCTTAAAATCGACGGATGACAATAAAACTATTATATGGGTGTATTTATTGTGTTTTATATTTCAGTATTAATTCTCATTATTCATTTTGTATTCAGTACATAATGACTTATTTAGTGTATTTTTCCCAAAAAAATGTAAGTACCCCCTGGGCTTCTACCAAGTACCCCCATCTGAGAAAGACTGATCTAGGAAATACTGTAAAACTGAATCACAGAAGATCAAGAATGTTCTTATATCTGCTTCATTCAGATGAGGCTTAATGGAGGCATGTACAGTAGATACAGAGTCCACATCCATCTCACAGCTTTTTATGAGCTCGTTCTGTAGTTTTTATAGCTTTACACATTCACACTTACACATATTTTAGCTTCTCAGAGGTTCACGTTTCTGTTCTTGGAGATAAATGGTCAAAGTCAATGGTTTCAGTAAAAACCAGTAGGTTTCCAGATTCTGAGGCATCTGTAGTTCAATAATAAGTGCAATGATGAACCAAACCCTTCAAAGTGACAGTAAGTTACTCATTTTAGTTCAGGGGCCACATTCAGCCTAATTTAATTTCAAGTGGGTTGGACCAGTAAAATAACAGCATATAAATAATGACAACTCAACCTGAAAAAGCTGAAATTCCTTAAGAAAAATAAGTGCAATTTTAACAGTATTATGCCTCAACTTATCATTTATACATGTGCATTATGGATCGGATCTACAAAGACACAAACATTTAGTAAAAGGCAGAATATTGTTAAAATTGCACTTAATTTTCTTGAGACATTTCAGGTTGTTCGTACTTGTTAGGGTTTTTCACATTTTACTGTTAAAGGGTAGTTTGCTAGTGTAAATATTTTCATCATTTAATGTTATTTTTTTCACTAAAATAAAGATAAAATTGGAGTTGTTATTATTTATAGGCATAATATGTTTTGTTTTTTCACATTAATCCAAGAAGAACATTTGGAGTCATTTTTTATAGGTTATTATTATGCTATTATTTTACTAGAGCTCAGAATAGGTTGGTATGTTTAGCCTGAACTAAAACAACTTTGACACCCTTGACTGTTAAGATCTTCAAGTGTAATTTTAACACTTTGCAAATTCATTCCGTGGGCTGGATTGGAACCTTTGGAACAAAAATCAGCAGTTTGTCCAAGTTTTAAAATGAAAACAGCTCTTTATAGTTCCGAGCGTGTTCGATACTAGTTCGACACCCGTTGTGGATCTACTTGAACCTGGACGACTTAGAGCCGCTGTCTTTGTTTCTGTTCCATTTGCTCCAAAAGACCACCGCCGCCAGTGTTTTTATTTATTTATTTATGTATTCCCTGTATTTTTTGATGCCAGGCATATTCGCTTTTTAAAGATGAAAGTTGAAGGGTAATTGGACTGTGGCTGTTGCTTTAAAAAAAACACTTCTCTCCCAGTTTTTTTCCCCCTCAGTGTTTTCTCCCTCCTCTGCTCGTCTTCTGAGGTCCCACGACTGTCCCCTCCCAACTAGGTTAACATAAATTTTTCATCGTCTGTCAGGGGCACAGGCCTCTGCAGACAGCATGGCATGTCTGGAATTATTCATCCGCGCTCACGTGCCCACATCCACATGCAGATGGACACCTTCCACATAAATAATCACACATCTATAAAAACACATACATATAAACCACTCTTATCTGTGTTTTCTTGATGTCCTCTATTCTTTACAATTACCTTATTTATCACTTTCATGACCAAATCTCCGAAACATTCATCTTGTGACATTCCTGACATACTGAGAGGAACCACTGTTGTTTATGCCGGTGTTTTCACATATATATACATTTACATGGTGCAGTGTCAGCAGGAGTGTATTCAGCACAGTTTGCAGTAGATATATTCAACACAAGCAAGACTGTATCGACACACACTCTCTTCTTCTCTCCATGAATCTTGCTTCCCCAGTCTCTCTGCTGTTGATGATTGACAGAAAGGTCCGACAGGGGACATAGAAAGCCAGTATCCAGCCTTTTTCATAATATTAAATTGCGTATACAGTAGAACAAGCACAAAGCTGTTTAATTGTTCCCCGTGTGATGTTTGGTTATAATCTCACACAGAGTAAGGCTTGTTTGTTAAAAATGCCCGGCCAACTATTCAAAACCCAGATATATTCAGTAGGGCCGAATGTGTCCCAAAGTAACACATTAGATAGGCAGCGGTTCATTTGTAGAGGGATTTTATTTAATAAAAAATATCTGTATAACAACCCAAAGACCTTTATTTTAAGATGTATTTAACTTGGAGAGAGAGAGAGGCCATGCCCTGTTTCAGTTTTACAGAAAATGTAAATGTTATGTAGTACTAATTGTTTTATCATGGAATTACATTTTGCTTTGGAGAAACGTTTAACTTTTTTTTTTTTTTTAGACAAATTCTGAATCTGCAAATAGAAAACAGTTATTTAAAGTTGTATACTAGACAAAGTTATATATTACTGCTTGAAAAATAAGTAATACTGAAATATAAAAATAAGTAGCTTTTTCTTAGAGCCATAATATAGACAGTGTTAAGAGACATTTATATATGTGATTGCACCTTTTATTTAAAGGACACATGTGTAGGATGTAGCAGGATCCAATTGCAAAGATAATGATATAATACAACATCCACCGTGTTTCGACAGTAGCCCAGAATGAACTTTTCTTCTACTTTGTTCTGCGTGGAAATATAAATCAGAGTTAGTTAACAGTTGATATTCCCTTTACTGAAAAGCTCAGAATGAGCAAAGCATACACTGACTGGAAGGATGAGGGGTTGCATTTTGGTAACGGAGGGTTGAGTGGGGGTATTCACTTAGTGCAATCTACAACTTCAACTTATGTCGTCATTTATAGGTTATTATGATCAGATTTTATTGGTCTGATCCATTTGAGATTGAATTGGCGTCTATGTGGACCTGAACTAAAATAATAATCGATTAGATTTTTGTCTCCGACCACCACCGAACATTCAGTCAGTGTGACACTGGAGGCTGGGTGAAGTATTTTACCAAGGACACAACGGTATAGGACTAGGACAGAGCGGGATTCAAACCACCAACCCTTCAGTTATGGGACAACCCACTCTACCTCCTGAGCCATAGTCAACGGCTTTGACATTCTTGATCGGTAAAATCTTTTGTGTAAATTTAGCATTTCACAAATTCATCCCACTGGGGTGGATTTGGACCCTTTAGCGGGTCGGTTTTGGTCCACAGGTTACAGATTAAGAAACTGTCCCTCATTAAAACTCTTTCCTTTTCAGTATTAACCCTCTGAATCCTGAGCCTAAAATGGTTTAAAATTGATTTTTTTTAATGTTTTTTTTTTTTTGTTTTTTTTTACAGCATGTCAAATAAAAAAAAAATAACTGTACAGTCTGACAGGTGAGGTTGTGCTGAAAAGAATGATACCAAATAAGGCAAGATAAACACTTTTTTTGATGATAGATATGAAGGCAAAATCAAAAGTATTCAAAAACAGCTAAAACACAGACTCCTAAGTGTTAACTACAAAAAGGTTCGAAAATATGCTGCGAGTCCGTTTGCTCGTGTTTCCAGAGCACTTTTTTTCCCCAGATCTTTCCAAATTTAGTAGTCATTTACAATTTACATGTTATAAAAACGATAAAACAGCTTCTCCAGCTTCTAGTACAAATGTGAGTGAAATTACTGTCTCAGGTTTCAGAAACTGTTGGAATTTTTCCAGTTGCACAAACAGTGACAGTTACATCCATCCAAAACTGCATATGCATGGGGTCGGCGACGCTCCTTCAGGGTTATAAGGGTTAATAAATGTCCTCTGGGTTAATCTGTCTTTTTACCTTTTACAGACTAATGGGACTTCTCTTTTGTTTCATATTTGTCCTGTTTATAACCTACTGTATATCCTCGTCTTATTTCTCTCCCTCCTTCCACTTCCACATAAGACACTTTAAGGCCACACACTTCGCACACTCTTCGTCTGTGTGGTATCGAGGATGCTGCATTTCTCAACTGGATATATTTTTGCTTTGTCAGAGTAGAGACGTGGGTCAGGGGAAGGGGTTAGGTTTATAAACATGAAGGCAGGTAGTGAGGGAAGACAAATCCATTTCATCCACCTGTTCTTTCTCTCAAGAGCTCTTTCTTTATTCCCATGAAATACGCCTCCAAACTATCAGTGTCTATCATATGTGAATGAGAGCAGAATTTCTCCCAAGCTGTTACAGCTGGCTGAAAAAACTAGATCATGCCCACCCACCTGTCTGTCTGTGCAGCGTCTGAGGACACCCAAAATGTACTGAAGATGCAGATAGAGTTTGCCAGCTCTAAAAATACAGCATGTTGTTTGGAAAATGACGGCAATGTCAAAATATTTCACATCATGCATATTTTTGAATCATGTTTATAAATCATGTTCATCAACATGATTCTGATTTTGCATATTTTTACCGTGTATATTTAACCCATTAACCCCTTGAGACATGATTTCAATGAAAAAAACTGGTTTGAATTTGCATCTGAGTCAGAGTATGTGTTTGTGTTCCCGTTTTTCAGTGGTTTTGCTTTACTCTGTGTTTTAGGGTCAAAACAGGGCAGAAGAACAGGAAAAGACAAAGAGAGGAATTGAAATTTTCCAGGTTTTTATTAAATAAGGCACTCAGAATGTACATTAGTAAAATATTAAGGATGCTTAACATGAACTGTGAACTGGAACACACTGAACAACAACAGCAATTTGAATTTTTGTTTTGGGGTCTTTTTTTTTTCTTCTGAATCAGTCCAGATGCGTTTTGGCACCTGATTGAACTCCAAAAAGCAGTAACATGGTAAAAACACAATAAAAAAAAAAAAAAAGCCCAAACCGTCTATTTTTATAGTGTGTCCGTTTCACTCATTGTTCTGTGTTTTGCCCACTCTATTCCACAGGCAACAGGGGCTGTACTGAGCATGCTCAGTTGTATACGGAAAGCACAAGGTCTATTCTCTCAGCACATTTTGAATTTTCTCGTATTGAGCAAACGGTTGAATTTGTATGAATATTTAAAATAAATCGTACATTCAGAACATTCATTACAGAAGCATTAAGGGTTAAAGGGTTAATGCCAGTTCATCTAACCCTCTAGTTCTTCAATTTCTTCTTGTTTTGCCAGTTTTATATAGGTGTGTGTGTGGGAGTGAATGACTATCGAAGAGAATAGATAAGTATCGTGATAGCCTCAGTAAACTGTCTGGAGATGTCTTAAGAATATAAAATGTTTGACCTTTACATAAAATAGTTAATGATAACAAATACTTTTTGACATTGCATCATATTATAGTTTGAAACAGTTTTTTCTCTGCGGTAAAACCCTACTCCACTGGATTTTAACAACATTTTTTTTATTATTTAATAATGTTTTGATGAAAAATATTTTCATTAAGATGAAGAGACTGAGAGTTCTTCAATTCTTTTTTTTTCCCCTCTGCTGTTTTCCTCCCTGTAGATACTACTTAAAGAACAACATGGAGACGGAAACGCTGTGTTCAGACGAAGACGCCCAGGACCTCCTCAGAGAGAGTCAGATCTCGTTGCTGCAGCTCAGCACCATGGAAGTCGCTGCTCAGCTTTCCATGAGAGACTTTGAACTCTTCAGAAACATCGAGTCCACAGAGTAAGAGCGCTTAAACTTTCTAATTTCTTAACATTTTTGTATTCTTACTATCATGAAGAGTTGTACTGTGGAGTGGATTTGAATAATACTTGATATAGGGAAGAGATCTTATTATTTTATTTTATTTTTAGAATTTTTTTACCTGTTTATTTTTGTTTCCAGGTATGTTGACGACCTCTTTAAGCTGGACTCTTCAATAGGAAGTGGTAATCTGAAACAGTTTGAGGAGGTGATCAACCAGGAGACCTTCTGGGTTGCCTCAGAGATCCTGAAGGAGCCGAATGCCCTGAAGAGGATGAAGACCATCAAACACTTCATCAAGATCGCCCTCCACTGTAGAGAGTGCAAGAACTTCAACTCTATGTTTGCAATCATCAGGTGGGTTTGATGTCTTTAGTGTCGGTGTGTTTGTGTTATTCAACCTACATCTGTCATGAAATACTGGTCGGATTCATTTCAGATTTTGAATTCCTCTGGACGATACAAAGCTCTCCAAAGTTTGTTCACATTTCAGTAGTTTTAAGATCCTTTGGTTTTTAATTTTTGATGGATTTTTGAAATATGAATTTGCCTTTACTCATAATGGGCCATATTTTGATGATTTATAGCATGGAAATGGTTACAGATATCAATATAGTTACTATTGAGCTCTGATAGGAAGTCATATATATGGATTTTCATTTGGGTCCATAACCGTTGACCTTGAGTGACCTTGAAGGGTCAAACTCAAAGTCATCAATGTCTACATTTCAACAGTCTAGCTTCTGTGGGACAATGTCTACTAAATTTGTTCACATTTTTGAGAAATTTACATTTTTTAATTTTTGTCAAATTTTTGAAATGTTGCAAATTTGCGTTTACTTATAATGGACCATATGTCGATGACTGGAATGGCATGGAAATGGTTAGAGACATCAATACAGTTACTATTGAGCACTGATAGGACATAGGTCATATATGGACTTTCATTTAATTGATTGAGTTCTCCTCTAGTGAAAGTATCACCCACTTCTACTATTGGGTGATTGGTTTCCTGCATCAAGACCAGAGCACTCTATCGTAGCGGCAGAACCTGACAACATGCCAGTGAGATACAGGGTCATTGGTCCTAGTTTTTCCTCTGTTTTGTCCCTCTTGAGTTGTCAGACAGTGCAGTCACAGACTAAAGGCTTGCTGTGTGTATCGTGTACAGGATGTGTAGTTCCTGCTGACAGCTTATGTGCTGAAGGAGCTTTAGCCACTGGACTCCCGAGTCCACATCCCCCTGGAGAACCAGTCTTTTCCCTTCTGCTCGTTCACTGAATCAGCTTTTGTGTCTCACACTCTGCTTTGGCAACCTCATAGCTTTCAAAACACTAATCCCCTGGCAATGGTCAACTTTTTGTCTGTTGTTATTAATTCATGTTCCTTTGCACTTTACGGTTTGCTGTTAAGCTCTGCTGAGGATGTCACTGCTATTCTGTTACAAAGGGTTAAAATCTGCAATGGTTGTGTGTTTTAGGACTCAACCTACTTGTAGTTACAGATTACTCTCAGTTTCAATTTATAGCATTCCATTATGGAGAAGCTTATGTGAGTCTATAATAGAGTATATAAATATAGGAGCACACCGTATATCCTAACCTGTTTGGAATGTGTTTGCTTATTCAGTATGAAGTATTTTCAGACTATTATATGAGGGCAGTAGATGGAGAGGAAACACCTGGAGAGACATCACATTTAATAAAAAGTTAATTTTTACCGTACATTCAAAACCAGGCCCTCAACCCTGAGTCTGAAAAATGAAACCTGCAGTTGCTGGATTTGCTGCCTGAGCTTCACTCTAAAAGGAGAATCAATCTCCATACAATCCCATGGTAAAATGGCTGACTTTACAGCAGAGATAAACATCTTTACAGCCTCGTACATAAAAACAGTTTTGATTGACCGTTCACTCACCTACGGAGTCGAACTTCCAGAGCAGAGATTAGAAAGTGTGTTACGATGCACAAAATCAAACCAAACTTTATGGTTTAAAATCATAGACTCTATATAACGTTTGTCCTGAGAGTCAAAGTATTTCCCTACAGGCAACAATATAAATGAATAATTAAAAAAAAGTTAAATAAAAAATGTGAGTTTGCATTAAACAAAAATGGCCGCGTCAAACATTCTCGGCCGTCGTCTTGTTACTCAGGGTCATGTGGGACAGAGCCAGTGTCAAGTTTCCGTCTGGACTCGCAGGTTCAGAAGCCTAGCAGCATGTGCGTCCTCTCTTCACAACATAAGTGTCTGACCTCCGTACCCCTTCGCACTCCTCCGCACAGCAGGGCGTCTTCTCACATATGGCTTTGCTGTCTGATGCATAACCTGCCGGGAGACGGTACCATCACTGCAATGTGCGTTTATGTGTTAGAGAGTGAAAGAGAACCTGTTCGTAGGTCGCACAGATGGAGATGCACAAAAACTAAAACCAAACACGCATGAGCTTTATAATATAAAATGCTAAAAAGTAACAACCAAAAAAAAACTACAAATAGTAAATTACTTATATATGTGTCCAAACAATGCAGTTGTTGCTTTCATATGTACTGTAGATTAAGACTAAAGAACTAACAGTATGTGGGTGTCTGTTCACATCTGTTCTCTGGTTTTCTGTGTTCTCATTATCATGCGCTTGGACAGCCTGTATGTGTGACATATAATGAGCTTCTCAGTCATTCCATCTGCTGCCGTTTGAGGCCCCGCTATGTTTGATACAGGACTCTGCCAAATGTGTAGAAATGGCCAAATCTACTGACAAATTGTTAAAGACTGATTCTAAGTGAAATGGACCAAGTAATACCATAAGGTGGCAAATTCTGGAAAATTGTTACATGAGTAAAGAGACAAATAGTTGCCAGGCTGAAGCAAAAGACTAGTGAGGATAAGTGGGGTCAAATTATAAAAATACAACAATGTGACAGTGTATATCTTATTTATCATCTGCTGCTCAAATTTCACTGTTACTCATCCTGCAGCTTTGTTAAAACTCTTCAGAATTATACGTTAAAACTGACAGTTATAAAGCAACAGAAATTCAAGTGTCTGTCTTGTCAAAAATCAACAATAAACAGTGAAAAAATGACGTAAAGTGATCAAATTGGCCCCTTTTTTTTAAGTGATACATCTTTGTCACGTTGTAACATTAATTTAAACCTCCAGTGGATCTCTAGATGTCAGAATTGCTTGTGCTTGTTTGGTGTTTTTGCTTAATTGTGCACTATTTACAAAATCACATTTTACATTTTGTATTTTTTTCCCATATTTTCTCATTTCACAATTGAGTGTTTTGTAATATCAGATTTGACAACGTTATCACTACAATGGAATTAAATGATTATTTTATTTTATCTTATTCATCTTGTTACAGGGTAAGTTCCTGCCTAATGACATAGAATTTGAACTGTAACCAGCAAAGTGACACTTTTTCAACCCAGAAAACCGTTTTTCTTTTTTTGTTCTTTTTTTTTTTACATTGCTGTCTTTACCACAAGTTCCTTGAGTTTACTTGACCTGCATCAGCCACAACTTTCAGAGATATAAAAAGATGAAGAGAGTTTAGAGAAATGAAAAAATACCAGACGACAAAAGAGAAAAAAAACAGACATATGAAAAGATAGAACAGACAGAAGTTAGATGGAAACTTATAAATTGGCAGGAGGAAGAAAGTAGACAGATGACAGAAGAGGAGCAGAAATAAATGTAGTACCAGTCATAATTATCTACCATCCAAACGAATCTGCTCTGAACCCACATATTCACGAGGGGTTATGTGTTCTGGAAAATGGTCTAAACTAATTGAAGAGCGCTAGCTGGTAAAATAGGTCCTGTGTAAATGTCACAGTGGGGTTTTGATTGGGATGTATTATCCTCATAGCATAACTGCAGAAGTCATACATAAT
>JAPTYQ010000007.1:3995784-4005836 GCA_029814465.1 Ostorhinchus cyanosoma | reverse complement strand
CACACACACACACACACACACACACACACACACACACACACACACACACACACACACATACACACACACACACACACGCATACATATACTCCTATATATTTATAAAGAAGTGCTTTTGAAGTTCTACTTTAATTTACTCATCTTGTGGCAGAAATATAATTACTGAACTACTGAACTGTGCACTGCTGCTTACTAAACAGGATTATCTGTGACTTTGTGGTAATGAAACTCTTTACAAATGCATTCAAGTATGAGCTGTGTTGCCTCTTGACACATAATGACCGTGGTCTAGTTGATGGGGCAGCAATTAGTGAATATTTTTTAGACGTGTCAATCACTTCTTCACATGATGCTGCCCTGAACCTCCATATTTCCCGTCCTCGGTGAGACTCTGACTGTTACACCTGGATGTTACAGTGACTCACTCTCTCTTTCGCAGCTGGAGTGAACGTCCTCTGATTCTGTCTTTTTTTTTTTTTTCATTCTGCTGAGCGCAGCAGCTGCAGCAGAGAAATATCTGTCTGTATTACAGTGCATCCAGCCCTGACTCTAACACTGTTTTATTGTTCTAGAGGGACTAGGACTCTCTTTATTGCCTGTTTGAAATGTTAGCTGCTTAAGTGAGTGAACCAAAGCTGCTCGCATCATGGACGCTCAATGTCCCGGAGATGCAGCTCCTCTTCACCGCTCCAAGCTTTCTTCAGGCTCACACTTTATAAATGTCAGATGGGAGGGATATAAACAGAGAGAGAGAGAGAGAGAGAGAAGAAAGAATGAGAGGAAAGGAGTCTCTGTTGTGCTAAAGGGAATGGAGTGTGTAAGAGGGCAGAAGGTCAGGGACATTTAAAGGAGTTATATCTCTAAAAGGCAAAAAAAAAAAAAAAAGTCTATTGAAATGTCAACCATTGCTCAGTTTCAGATGTAATACAAACAGTGAAACGCTATACATCCACTGTGAAGAGCTAGTGAGGTTTTTCACTCAAACTACTGTAAAAGTGGAAGGGAGGTGAGGGAAATCCGAGGCATCAATCCGTCAGATGATGAAGCCTCCCGACAAATGCCTTGAAGAATGTAAAAGTGCTCCGTATTAAATTTATGCCTGTCTGACCTCCTCTGGCTGAAACGATGGGATTATTTACTGCTGTACAGCCGTCTGCGTGCTGCTAATGTGTTATGTCGATGGTCTTCCCTTCAGGATAATTATGAATCTGACAGACGCCCTTTGCCCCCCGGGGCCACTGAGGTCTTAGCGAGCCGAGCCAATCCGGAAAGGGTGACAAGTCGCAGGAGAGTCTCACATTGCATAATCTCTGTTGACAGCTGTTGAAATCGACTTAGTGTGAACTTCATCTGGAGATTTTCTGTTGCCACTTGATTAAAAACGTTAAAATCTTTAGCTTTTATCATTTTAATTTGATTTATTATTTATATGCGTCCATATGTGTGTGGCTTAATACCAAAGACTGAATAAAAGAAATGAATGTAACCAATGAGATTTCACCCTTTGGTTTTTGTCAACTATTCCTGTCAAGCCTTGATTTCAGTATTTTGGCTTTTTTGGAAGTGTAAGTGACCATATATGGACAAGAGGGTTACTGGTACCGCTGATGTTCTGACAACACAAACAAAATTATTATCTAACGAATGTTAATTGCCAAATGTCCATACAAATGGTTGTGTTTAATTGTAGTAATAATGTCAGTCTCCAGGAGCTGAGCTATAGGATTAAAAAGAGTAAATCTGCATGTTTTTACTGAACAGAATTCTATTGTTTCAGCCAGAGCATCAATTGAATATAGTTTTAGTGGGATGTTTTCAGTTTTTCTATCCGAGACTTGTGCAGATTTGTTTTGTTTGAACACTGCTCTAGGTCCTGTTGTGCATTAAGAAAACGTACAGTGTTGATACGTGTATGACATAAAATAAATCTTTTTAAGCATGTTCTTAAATTAATTATCATAAATTTCAGCATATTGTCATCCGATGCAACCCTAAGAGAACCTCTTGGTATCACTTTGTAAAATTTCATGGCTCTGTCAACTGTCAACCTAATATAGCAGCATATTAATAAAAAAAAAAATACACAAAACAGACCAAATAACAAACTAGTTGACAAAAAATGTCACCAAGTTAAAGAATAAATACCTAAAATCGGCTAAAATTGCTGATTTTAGCTAAATTACCTTTCCTAAGGATCAGGAGCCAAATGGGTTATGACGATGCTATAATATGTGTGTAATAACCTGAATAAATATTCATTTTAATATATGGCATACACAGTTTTAAGCTCACTTTCAAAGATTTTTCTCTTTTAAAAACTTTCCCGTTTTGTACAAATGTCTAAAATTATTTCTCCACAGTGATCAGGTTATATTTTCAAGGGGAGTTTTCAGCTCAACATACTGTAGATCTACAAATTCATGCTGTGTTTAAGTGCGCTTGCTAATTATCATTGTCTGTCAGTGTTAGAAGCAATTACTGGTGTTATCTTGCCAGTTGAGATTCATATTCTACAGTATGTGGTTTATGCAGCAAAGTGGAATTTTTCAACATTGCTTAATCTTGCAGAGGAGCCACTAAAAAATGAAGACGTTATGTCATTTTAAATTGGAGTCCTTGGAGGCATCCGCTTTCTCTTTCGGGTCTAAAGATGAATAGGTTTGTGAACCCCTTTGTCAACAGACTGGTTTAAGAGAAATTAACAGTAATCTTCATGAAACATCTCCATAACAAAAGCATTGGTCTTTTTTGGAAAAAGAGGTAGAAAGGTGAAGGGGTCAATCCTTTTTATTCACTTAACTCACTTAAAGTGTGACACAGACCACAGTTTAGTAGATAGTCAGGCTTATAAGTCAAAATCCACGCTGCAACACAAAACTCTCCCATAAGCTCAACAATATTATTAATGGAGCGATAATTTAGAAAGGTCAGGAGTCACTTGGAGCCAGTATTTCTTTTTAAATGTACTCAGTGATATTAAACTATAAGATATTTCAGCACTGGCTTCATTTTGCCCCTGGCGTCACATCCAGTATCTTTCAGTATCTTTCCATATGGTCTGGTATCTGTAGCTCCTCCAGTAGAAGGAAGTAGGTTTGAAATACATTAGCAGAGCATAACCTGGATGACTATAGAGCAGAAACGATGCTGTTCATCCATATTTTAAACTTTAAAATACAGCTGTATTTGGAAAAAAAAAAGAGGTTTTTGAACAACGTCTCATGATACAACCCCCCCACCCCCACCCCACCCCCCTGCCACCCACACAGAGGCACACAACTCTGTAAACATGAAGTCGCATCCATTATCATGAAACAGCTTGCACAACATCCATTGGAAAAGAACAGCAGGAGGAGGCTGGAGGATGGGGAGAATTTGCAGCGAAGCGAGTCCACAGCAGTGTAACTAGAGAATAAACTGTTGGGTTGTAAAGAGCTCTCAGACTGACTGTGATTTGTGATTGGACGAGTGGGTGATAAGATCATGTGGGTGATGCCGTGGGCAGCGCCATGAATGAAATACTGGAATGATGATTAAAACCAATTTTTGCTAAATTCACATTTGGGAGTGTTCTTGTAAACTTGTTATTGATAGTGTGAGCAATAATCCCAAAATCAAAGCAGCCGAAAAGTGATGATTCATAGTTTAAAGAGACTCCCACGTTCCTCGGCTAATACATAACCATTTAAAATGATGCCGCTAGATTCGCTGAGTACAAGCAAGCTGTCTGCCAGTTCACCTCGCCATACATTCAGCTGAGTGGATCAGTGGGTGCTCGGGAAGCCTTATCACAGTCTGTGCAGCTTGGCACTGACTAAATGAGAAACCCATTGCAACACCAAAGTTATTGGCAAAGCACTGAAGGAGAAATAGTACAGTAGCATTCACTCCCTGCATGCCTGTCTGTCTGCAAACCTATCATCTAGAGCTGCTTCTCAAAGTGCACATCAGCACTATACGCATCAGTCCTATATCTCTTCCGCTCTTCTCCCCCAGATCCGACTCACTTTCACCAGTACTTATGCGCTCTCGCAGAGGAGTCTGAGGTGCAGTGTCACCTACAAGGAAGTGCAACGTGGACTCTGGTTGAAAATGTGTGGATCAAAAACTACAGATCCTCAAGAGAAGCAATGTTGGAATAATATCCCATTACCAGCATGAAAAACTACTTAAAGGGTCAATATATACAGACCCAATGACCCAATCCCAATTCACCCCTCGGCCCTCCCTCTTACCCTTAACCCTTGGCCCTTACCCCTCGGTACTACCCTTTGAAATGGAACTGCAAGGGGTAGGGGTTGACACATTCCCCTATGAAATGAGACAACCCTTCATGACCTGACCATCAGCAGTCATCGATGCTGCTATTAACAGATGCAAAAATGTGGCTTCTGAATGTATTCCCCGTGCTGTCAGTAGCTGTAACCATCTCTGTTCGCGTTTCTGTGTCACGTGTACATGCAAAATGGAGGGGTAGGGGGTAAAGGGGGAAAGCCAAGGGGTGAACTGGGATTCAGCCTATTAGACATTCATGTACATTCACATCTCACACACCGGTTTCTGTTGGAGTTTGTGTTGTACCGGATTGGCAGTTGTTCATTGACATTAGGCGACTTTATTTTTATGCTGCGTTTAAGCTCGTGCTGGATGCTGCTGTCATTCTAAGAGTAACCAAGGAGATGCATGTAAAATCTCAGGATTAGAATCACCGTCAGAGTAGAACTGTTTAGAAATGGAGCTAGTTATCATCAAGAAATCACTATTTCCCAACACAGACTTCACATAAGCACTTATGTACGTGCTAAACTGGCTTATTTTACCCCTACGTAAAATAAGACGCAGCAAAATGTTTAAGTAGTTTTGTTAAAGTACTGATTTGATCCTTTGGGCTGATATTTTATCAGTCCTAATAAGAGTCCGCACTACTGTTGTTACGTATGGAGGTGAAAGTAGTTTGCACAACTTTTTTTTATGATCAAAGGGAGAGAAAAGGAGAAAAAGAAAGAGTTCAAATACACAAATACATGAGTCTTTTTGGACCAATTTATTTCTAATGTATGACTTTTTTATATTGGTTGATTTGAACATTTACTGAAATTAAACCCTATGAAAAATGGACAGATCAGTAGTTTTTGGAGACGCTGTGAACAACTGTGACAGCTGAAATGCGAGCCTGGTTATATACACTTTTTTCAAGACGTCAGAAGCCGAAACACCTGGAAACCATTGGTGAACATGTGGTGAGGTGTGTAAACGTGTGCTATATTATCTGTTGTATAAGATCAAAAAATCACTTCAGCTGTCAGATAAATATAGTACAGAAAAATGTACAATTAACTCAAGTACATTATAAACCTTAACTAAGACAAAATGGGAATTCTGAAGTAAAATAAAAGCTCATAAAACAGTAGTTGCTTCATTTTTCACCTTTGAGAAAATGGTTGAAATCAATACTCCATCAATTACTAACATTATTGTCCATAACACTGCTGCTACTTCAATAACAAGAATGAAGCTCATCAGGAACGTTTACCTTGAATAAAAACTACAAAACCAATTTTTGTTCTTAATTAGTTATAACTAATGAGCTCATTAACATGGAGCACAAAACCCAGACTATATTAGATACCATACTATACTATACGTCTTAGAAACCGCACATATTCTTCCATTCAGTTCTTTATTGTTCTATACGTACAAATAATTATTCATGCCATCACTATGGAAATGATTACAGTTGTCATCTCGGTGAATTAGATATTCTGGAGGAAATGTTGCTTATCGCTTTAACAGACTCTTTGTTGACTGTACAGCTGAGGTAAAGACGGCTTCATTATTAGGCTTCACATTGGGTTTTGCATATGTTTACAGTGACGGTGGTTTCTAAAGAAAGGCGGTGGAGGCAGAAAGAGAAAGAGCTGAGAGAGCTGGTTTCAAAACAGCAGGCAGCCAACAACTGAATCATTAGCATCGGCAAAATCAGCAACATACTTTATCTAAAATACCTATTTTAGTCTTGCAACATCAGGATCAGAATATAATGAAGTATGGAGGGGTATATATCTTTTAAAATAAACTAGTCCCTGAAAATATAACTATAAAAATAAATCTGCTAAAAGTACTCGAAGATAGCATTGTACATGTACGGGTATAATTACAGTATTTTATAAAGAGCACTGCATCATGGGTTGTCTTAAGCATTAACGTTGCTATACTTAGTTCTTGTATTTAAAGGGATAGTCCGTATTTTTTTTTGAAGGGGGATTGTATGAGAGACTTATTCCTATTCAGGGTATTACCTGCAGTAGATTGTGGCTTTGCATGTCATCAGACGGACCTGTCTAACTATAACCAGCACAGCCAGTGTTTGCCGTGTATGCGTAGGTTGTATGCATATATAAATATATATATATATATATACGTACTGCAGCTGGGGATAAGTGTACCAAAAGAAATGCCTGTGGAAGCCTACCTCAGTGTACAGCCTCCTCTGAGTTCCTTTTCATATGCTACAGGGTGTTATCAGCAGTGTCAGATTAAAACGGTTCAAAATGCATTTAGATACACCTCCAGCCAATCAGAACAATGACAAAACTCAACAGGACAGTCATCGCTTACAGTTGGAAGCTTGTCATCGCCATATCCAACCACATACGACTCCACATCATATCAGCTAAATATTTGTGATGTGTCTGGTTCTCAGGCTTCTTTTTTTTTTTCTTTTTATTGTCTGTTGCCTTGAATTCATATGAGCTTCGGCCCATACCCATTTCTATTCACTGCCATGAATACTGTTATGTAGACGCCACAGGCAATGCACAGTATGGCTCTGGACGGAGGGAGGAAACTGAATACTTACACACAAAAAAAAAAATGTAAAAAAAATCCAAAGACCTAATTTCAGGCCTAGTGCAATAAAAAGAGTATGGTACAGTGTATTCTAACATTACTAAGGTATTTTGTTGTGTTGGTTTATAGACATGCTTACCTCATGTCCTATACAGTGTACTATGTTAGCATACATATCAAAATATTCAATTATGTCAGTGATCTATGTATGTGTTGTTGTCCAGAGTGAAATGTAGATTAAAATTACCCACAAAGTTCAGAGGTAAAGCTTACAAAACGTAATGGATGTGGTCAAAACAAAAACTGGTAATGAATTCACCAGAGAAGCAATGATACTCTGTTTTTGAATCTAAAAAAAAAATCCAAATATTAAATACTTTCACGCATTCATAAAAACAATAAATACATAAACAAGCAAACATACTCAGAAAATCTGTCAAAATATAGATATATATTTTACAATTTGACATAGACACTTGATGCTGTGAAGGTGTAAAAACTGAACTGTATACAGAGTTAATTACCAAACCATTACTTAGCTTAAGTACAAATAAAGCGTCTGCTAAATGTGTTTACAAAGGAAGGGTGGTCTTGAATTGAATGACAGCCCGTGTGTGTGTCATACTGATAAAGGAGTATTCTGTTTGCTGAGCGTGGGTTCTGATTAGACTAAGACTCTGTTGAAGAATCAAAACAAACAGAGATGTCAGGTTGTCACTAGTTACAGAGTGTCGAGTCATTATGACCGGTCTGGTCTGTTGTGCAGTTAACTGACTTTGTCGTTAAGTGTACTCCCCTCTGACTGCCAAAGAGTAAAATCAGCCTCAGTCGCTGGAAACAGTCATTAAGTGTGTTGTGTCTCATCTTAGGAGGTCTCAGTTGTTAAGTGAGTGTGCAGCTTGAGAAAACCACGGTGAGTCAAATTATTTCTGTGAGAGAATAAAACAGGCAGAAACATGTCGTGAAAAACTCAGACGTAGTTGTACAGAGACGGAATTCACAACGCAGGCTTCAAGTGTCACTTTAACACTGATCTGAGGTCATCTATCACACAACTCTGAAAAGTGTTACAAAGTCTAAAACAGGTCAGGAACGAGGTGATCAGCATCCGGATGTCGAGGTGAAGGTGTGAGTTTGACTTTTTGTGCTGGTTTTATAGTCAGAGAACGGCCTGTGTGCTACAGATGAAATATTTGATCCTTTTTTTTTCTAATGTTACACTGTTCTCTCCCCCAGAGAACTGAAGCCCTGAAACCGCATAAGTCTACCAGAGTTAAACGGCAAAAAGGCCAAATTCAGCAGCCGGTGTTGGATCTATTTATTAGAATCAACTGACAAATTGATGGTTCAGATTAGAGTGATTAAAAAGGTTTAAGTTTGACCTGTTGCAAAATGTGTGCAGTTTGTCTATTTCTGGTCCATTTTAAACAGACCACAATTAGTTTCCCCAAAAAGTCCAAACTTTTTTATTTTTTTGGTGTCAATACAAACATGTGAACTTTGATTTGAACCAAACAAGCAGATCGAGACCAGACTCTGGGCCGGTTCACTTCTGGTGTGAACATAATTGGCCTCGAGCTGAAACAAACCAAGAATCATGCACCTTTTTGTGCTTGACGAGCCACCGTTAGAGCTAATAGCAGGAGCCGTGAGCCATGGACAGACGAGGAGCAACGAGGAGATCGAATGTCTCACTGACATTTGGTCCGATGGCTATTTAATGAAACTGGCTCCGAATGAGCTGTTCTTGACAGTTAACGTTATTTTCTGAAATGTGCATCTGTAAAAATATAACACATATTCTGAAAATAACTGCACATACGTAGGACCTCCATTTGGGTTTTCATTAACACCCATCGTCTCTGATTTAACCCCGCCCCCTAACTTTTCCGTCCGACGTCAACACAGTTTGTCACATAGATTTACACATTTTGGTCCACCATCAAAAAGTGCAATGAGAATGCGATCTGAGCCAAATGAAAAAAGTAAAGTCCGCATTCGATCCAAATCAACTAAGCAGACCAAAGGACTTTCCAGGTGTGAATACTCCATAAGCTTTTACCGAGTCTGAGTCAAAGGCAAAGTGGATTTAACCCCTTTGATTGGAAGTGGTAACACTGATCTTTTTCATGTAGAATCATACTAATGTATCCACCACCAGAGTGTGAATGTGAGAGTGAATGAATAATGCATCCACTGTACGTGCTTTAAGTATGCGTTCATAGAAAAGTGCTTTATAAATGTAATCCATTATTATCATTATTTATTCTTATTATAATGTTCAACGGTAACCCATCATCAGGATGAGAAAGATCAAGATGATTTTCAAACACATTTTCACACATTTTATGTACATTATCATTACCGATGATGCATTTCATTATAATTGAGTCATACTGTTCTTTAAAAAAAAAAAAAACATATTTCAGTGTGAAGTACTGTATCAATTCACATGTAGCATAGATGGACTTAAAGGTGCAGGTCTGGTTGGTCTGGTGTTTCCATGGTTAGTGATGGAATGTGGGGTCAACACACAAGATCATGGCCATTTCAGATGGTGGTGGTTTAACACTTCTGACGATATAACAAACCTGACTTTATAAAGACACTTTTCTTATGTGTCAGACACCAATTCATACATTTTATTATGAAACTGTTACAGGATAAATTACTAAGACTGACTCAGACAGTTATAGTTTTTTCAGTCTCATTAATAAGAAACACTGCAGAGAGTTTATGTTCATTTTGCTTGGATGCTAAAAACACACAAAACACTGGTTGGTAAGTTAGTTAGTGATCTGCTTGAAAGCGCCTCAGATATCAATGACACTGTTTGCATTCCTTAAGAAAACTATCAATGTGCTCGTTGAATGCCTGTACAGTAAATTTTGCTGTGTCAAATTAACACTAATAGAGTTGATTTTAACTTATTTGCTTATTTGGTCCCTATCTAGATCAGTGTTAAACAAGAGTGCAAAACTAACTCTACACAGAGTAATAACTAACACTTGTGTACACTGTCCCGTTGATTTGATGAGTGGGCGGGGCTTTCCAGAGTAGGTTTAACACCACAGCATTCAACAATCCGATTTGTGACTAACACTGGGATGAATCTTCTCAATCTGTTGTTGTAGTTACTCCAATAGAGTTAACATATTTTTACACTGCCTAATTAACACTCATAAATTTACTGTGTTTATTCC
>JAPTYQ010000007.1:3858374-3872374 GCA_029814465.1 Ostorhinchus cyanosoma | reverse complement strand
CCCCCCCCCCCCCCTCTTTTTTTTTTTTTTTTTTTATTTTAATTATTATTATTGATGTATGATTCCTGCTCTTTAACTATTATGTTCTGTATGATGATTATGTTATTATTTGACTTGTATGTTTGATTATGTTTGGAAGGTTCTATGTTTTAAAAAAAAAATAATAATAATAATAAGGTGGAAACTTTCTACTAGAATTGTGAGATGTCTTTTGCAACTGTATATTGATTGTTTCTATCAATAAATAACATGTAAAAAAAAAAAAAGGTGATTTATTAAACTGTTGAAGGTCGTTAGTGTTTCTTATTATAATGCAAAGACTGAACATCAATGGAAAGTCAAATCCTTTCAGAACACAACCTTAACAGCCGGAAAATTGCCATATTTATGGGTCAATATACAAAATGGATGAGGATCGCTTTGCAGTCCGCCCATCACTATACAACTTACTAAGTGCTTTCAAGAAATCTAGCACTGCAATATAAACACATCAATCCTGTAGAAAATGTTCTTGCAGCTAAAAGCCACCTCATGCGACTGGTCATTGTTTATTTCACTGACATTTCTTCAAACTAATTATTATTCATCACAGCTAAGTTCTGTTGCTAGAGAAGCTTCAAAAGCGACAGCAGCGCGTAGCTCCACTTTACTGCCACAGCTTTATTCAGTGCTTTTATTTAATATTTCTTGTCATTTTTGTAGGTTGATTTGTTTTTTTTTTTTGTTTTTTGTTTTTTTTCCAGTGGTTTCAAAGGATGAAATTGGCCTCAGAAGAAAACTGGAATAACAATGAAACAAATTATTAAGTATTAGTATAGATGCTTACACACCAAAGCATAGGAGCGTGGTGAGATTATTTTCAAAGTCTAAGTATAGGAAAAGGAAGGAGAGAAGAAGGGACTCTATTTTCAGTCACAGTGGCTGAACTCCAGGAACATCATCATCATCGCATGCCTTCATATGAGGATGCTGGAATAATTTTCTTGGAGGGAGCGCTGTAAATAAAAAGGTGTGCACTCGTGTTGAGGGGTTTGAGGGTAGAAATCATTGGCAAATATATTTGTCGCCAAACTGAACGAGACCACTTCTGAATAAAGGTTGGTCACCCGCTGTTAGCTCACCTGCCGTACATTTGGACACTTTTCAAAAGCATCCTTTGTCTTTTTTTAGCCTTTTTATTTATTTATTTATTTGGCTGCGTAGCTCTTTTACAGCAGTAACAAAGGAAATACTCCCAATTCTATTAAGGCTTTTCAAAGTCATGTAAAGTCTATGCAGAATAAATATAGATAAGAGTCAAAATGTGCTTGAAAAAGATATAATAATAATAAATGAATCCCAAGGTTTATTGTGTAAATCATTAGGCTGCCATTATGTTTGTTGTTGTTGTTTTAATGGCTATAAATATACAATTCCCAGTGCATGATTTAAGATACAACCAGGATATAAAGGAGGATTAAATGCAATAATTTCAAGAGAAAACACCTTCTTCAAGCCTTGTGACCTCATTATGCTACGAACATCTCTTTATTTATTTTATTCAGGCAGTAAGATTAGTTGAGTGACTTTTTTTTTTACAATTTTCTGGTGTTAAAAAGCAGGTTTCATGTAACAAATGTCAGCTCTTAATCTTTGCGTGACATTTTGCAGGACTGAACGTTACAACAGCAGCAGACTGATCATTACTTAATCAATTTTAGTTTAGTTTTTTTTGTTGTTGTTTGTTGGTTTTTCATTAGAAAGGATTTTTTTTCCCACTGGGAATATAATAAGGTGCCTGTATTACATTACATTTACATTTAATACTATATAGTACTGTATATGCTAATATATATCTGGGTGCTTCTATGAAAATGGGTATATTTTTTGGACCCAATAATAAAAGAGAAATTTTGACATATTTCCCCCCAGGATGTATCTAATAACTACCTCAGATAAATGCAAAAAATAGATGCATTCTTGCTCTGAGCGATCCCAAATATAATGAACTTTTAATAAAATATTGGGGCCAAAAATAGACCAACATTGGGACTTGAAAAGCCATCTAGGTGTCAATGTATTTGATCTGGAAAACAGCTTGGAATGGTTTTATATAGTGCTATAAATAAAGACACTGCTTTTGATGATTCTAGTGGTTTTTCTAATCCAGACATGTGGGTTTTTCATGAATTAGCAGTCTCATTCCAGGTTTGGTATGTAACCCATCGTGTCTACTTGAGTTACATGCGGAACCTGCCCAGTTAAACGCATATAAATCCGGAATGATTTTGCAACAGCTGTAGCTTTTATCAAACACTCTGCCACGCATAATTAGTTCAATTCCCAAAATGTACCTGTGAGAGAATAAGGAGATATATGAAAAAAATAATAGTGCGTAATTTTCGTGTCCTTTTGAAAATGTTACATACAGATTTTTGTATTAAATATAATGTCAAATAATATAAAATTGTGTTTTATCTGAAAAATAGTTTCTCTTTTATTTCAGTAAGTACTTATTTTTGTGTTTCCAGACTTGCTTCATAACATTAGTCTACATCTGGTTTGAATTTTTAGCCCCATGTCCTGTTTTTAGAGACCACTTTCATAGAAGCACCCATTTGCAATAACAATTTTTACATCAAACTAAAATGAAATACCTGTTTCCTCATTTTAAACATTAATACTTTAAACTTAATTGGATAGAAAATAAAGCCTTTCTACTTTTAATGAATGGTTTATCAGTCTGAATGCAAGGGTACCAGCTGCTAACTAGTATTCACTGAAGTGATACCAGCTATTAGCCAGTGGCCAAGAAGTGGACAGACCCACTGCGGCATTATCTGTTGAGTTTTGGATTACCATTTGGGAGCCAGGAGACTGCATTTTGGCCATTACCATGGTGGCTCTTTGGAGCCAGAAGTGATCGAATTTGGACAACAGGGCACAGCTGTGGTAGTGTGAAGGTGATGGGTGAGTTAATGCTAGCTTACTGAGGCTCTAAAACAGTGCATTTAATCAGATGTGTTTGCAGATGAGTGAGACGTCAGGGTCAATCAAAGCTAGAAGTCAGAGACATCAACACCGTCTTTTAACACTAAAGTATTATAACACTGGGGAGCAATTTGAATGTTTTTTTTCTGTTGTTAGATTTTTATGCTGATTAAAACTAAAATTGGCATGCTGATTCCAAAATTACAGTTTTTTTCTAGCATATCAAGTTTTTTCTCCACAGTTTACCCTCCAGATAAAAGCAAAATTCCACTGATTAGCTGCAGTCAGACTTTCCAGCTGATTACGACTGGACTCATCTACAGCTACATGGACACTTGTTTGTTCAGTCACAACTGAGACAGTGCAGTGAGAGGTGTGTGCAGCTCCAATAGGTCAGTACTAATATAATACGACTGGAATTACAGTAGACATATCCTTCGTAAAAACATAATAGTGTTAAACATTGCAGTCATGTCTGTTTTTTTCATATTTCATTGTATGTCAATACTTGAAAATTTTTAGAAAACAAGCACATATCTGTAAAGTAAAGTGTTTTTCATATTTTTTTTTTTAAGAAACGGGGATCCTATAGTTCAAAAACTTGACGTGATAGAGAAAAATTTAGCTCAGTTTTGGATTCTGCACCCAAAAATGAGTTAAAAACAGCTGTCAGACCAAACTCAACAAAAATTGTGTAATCGGAGCAATATTTTTAAAAAGTCAAATTAACGATAAAAAACCAGAACCCTTATTAAAGTCCAAATGAAACCAGAATTGTTATCAAGGTATTAAGTGATATCGTGATCTAGTATGTTTGCAGGTGTTGTACTACACTGCTATAGCTGCAGAAGGAAAACCCTGAAGAACACTAGGACTCTATAGAAATCTGTGTATAGAATTTTATGATGATGTAGACAACTGAGAGAGTTGTTGGCTTAGAAAATAGAGTTAGCCAACATCAACTCCCAGCATAAAACAGACTCCCACACAAACTCCTTGTAAGGACACAAGCATGCACAAATCTTATATAGTGAACATGATTGCAGGGAATCTGTTCAAACAATGTACTCAGATGAATAGCTTTGAATCACCAGCTGTGTGCTAGTGAAATTCTCTGTCCATGCTTTGTCAGATTCAGCTGTTTTTGTTTTTTGGCCATAATCAAAGAACCGCCATGTTCAGTAAAGATTTTTGTAGCAATAACTGCATCATCCAGTGTATCCACCCACGCACGCAGGGACTTTTTAGAAGAAAAAGTCAGCTTCCACGGAGCTGTACAGTAGTTTTGCAGCCCAAAGGCAAAATAAATGTTATTTCATGAACCTCAGAAAATCCACCTCAATAACAGGTGTGGCCATGTTGTCACAACCTCACTATCCTTACTGTAATGCCCGAGCACACATATATGTATACGAAGCCCCATGAATACTTAATCACAGCAAAAGAGGCATAAACAAAAAACAATAATGCATAATCAGACAAAATGCATCCAAAAATCATAAATGCACATATGCACAAGCACTTGTAAACATACACAAAGATTTTTATTTCTCACCACAGAGTCCCTGGGCCCCTGGCAGAGAGAAATAGCGGGGTCCCAGAGGACAACAGTGAGAGGAAAGAAAGAGGATTACAGGAGTAAACAACATGATCACATGACTCATTTAATAATGTTCCTATTTTCTCTCTCTCTCTTGTCCTATCTCACAGTGTCTGGAACCAAATTCAACCCATTTCATATGTCTCATTATGCGTCTTTTTCTCTCCAGTCGCTTATTTTTTATTTTTTTTCCACCCACTGTGGCTTTTTCACAACCCCACCCCCCCAAAAAAAAACACACAAAAAAAAAAAACAGCCTGAAGTACAATGGGAAAAACAGCACTATATTAACACTTGGCTTATATTAATTGTTTTTCTCTCTCTGTCATCAGTTGACAACACTTGCAGCATGAGAGGGAGATGGCTAACGGAGGTGAGAAAATGAGTCACTGCTTTGCACAAATACTCAGAATCAAAAGGTGAAAGAATGATGACTGTTAACTCATGACGACAGCTCTTTTAACCCTCTCACAGGCTGGGCGGCGAATGAAAAAAAAAAAAAAAAATCTGGCACAAGAATAAAACCACATACACCCACTGACCTGAATCCCATTATGCAGTCTCTTGGCTTATCTCATGCCACCACATAGCAAAAGGCTAGTCCACAAATTTGCTCTAAATAATAAGCCAGAAGTGGAGGACAGCACACTAACGAATGTGTCAGAACCAGCGGGCAGGATGCTCAACGTGGAGGGGTTTCAGGGAACTCATCTGCATGTGTGCCAGCCACTTGGAATCCAGCCTGGTCACACATATACCTGTGTAATTCATAGAACCGCAGTAGAGGAGGTGTGGACTGGAGTTATCAGCCGGGAGGAACATCAAACCTGTGTATATGATAGCCGACTATTCACCAGCTACATCAATCGCTTCACTTTGAGGAATACACTCCAAGCAAATCTGAGTCAATGCAAACACATTTCCGAGCAACAGAGAAAGTAAGGACTCTCTGCTCTCTAGAGAATAAAGGTCCATGACCAACGGACACAGACACACTTAACGTAAAGAAGGAAGTGCAATTTATTATTTTAAAAAGTTGACATGCACATAAACTTAGCACGCTACTGTTAGCACAACACTAACATCACAGTACGACAGAGCCGGCCCGATAGCTGACCCTGACGAGCCCGCATGAGGTTATTGGTAAATTAAAAGTCATTATAAATATATATCATACAGCTTTTATTTTGTAGTATCTGCTAAATTAACGTTTTTTCGCACGTACTTTCTGTACTCAGCATAAGGCGTATGCACTGAATGGCTTGTTGGTCAGTTTCAGCCCTTGAAGATGTCAGCTAACACAAAAAAAAAAAGAAATATTGATTAAGAATGCAGAGATTTTAGCAAGACATGGACTTTTAAATATTTTTTCACTGAAGTCAGAAAAAGGAACTAAGATACACAAACAAACGAAGCTGCATTTATGGTTTTTCATGTAAAGTTAAAATGGAGGGGGGAAAAAAGTTAGTATGCAGCTGGTTTTGCACATTTTTGAAAATGTTTTTGTAAATATTGTTGTATTCTGTGCTCCACATTTTCATCGTATCATTGTATTATTTCGTTTACTGTTTTTATAGATACATATTGAGCAGAGCTGCAGGTGAATTGATCCGGCCTTTAATAACTGTCAAAGTTTCTCATGTGGCTTCAGGAAAATTAATTGCCCACCTCTGCAGTGCTATAATAAAAATAAAAATTTAAAAAAAAATAAAAAAAAAACATTTTAAAAGTGACCATGGACTACTTTTGTCCCACCTCTTGACAAGACAAACTGAAAACCACAAACTGATTTTGCTAAAACTAAGCAAGCTGTAAACATAAGCTACAGGCTGATAACACACATGATTACAAGATGATAGGATTAGGGTCAGTTTGTTTACACCAACACTGTCATTTTTAGGAACCATTTGAGAGTCAACGTTAACTTTTTAATCTTACTCATATTTTTTTTTCTTTGAATGATGCATTTCTTTAAAGCTGCGTATGACGTTTCAGCAAATCTGTAAAACCCGCATCATAAATATCACAAATCCATTAGTCTTTCCGTGATTACGCACCTCAAACGGTGAATAACTTCGACGTTGACTCCATCACCAGCTGTCCTTTGTTTACATACCAAACTGAAACCGAACCGTCACTTGGGTCTTTTTGGAATTCCACGCAGCCGAAGCAGAAAAAAAGCAATGAAGCCGTTTCTGTGTTTGTTGCTGCTGCACCCATTCTGCGCCTGTGTAGAATTCCCATTCCCATAATGCACTTTTTCTGAAAATGCCCGAGTGACATACCGGCTTGGTACGTAAAGAAATGGACTGCATGTGAATGAAGTCAACTTTGAAATTGTTGGACGTGAGGGAAGAAACTCAGGTTATGGAGTAGTGATACTTTAAGCTATGACTCGACTTTTACGGATTTAATGAAAAATTGGTGATGAATGATAAAACGCAGCTTTAACCATTGAAATATTTGTCACTATTATGGTACTACAGCTTTTCAGTTAGTTTTGATCAAACCTGTGCCAATGATGCAGCTGAGAACTTCCTGTGCCGAGTACTTGAATCTCTCCAAATGATCAGTGAAATACACTTGAATCCACCTCCTCCACAAGTGGGTTATAGAAATATTCATCAAAAAGGAACACATACAGTGGTACAGTAGAGTTACTCTGCACACCTTCACAACCTACTCAGAAAGGCATAAAAAGACGAAGACATATTGTATGCAAGTCTGCCTTGAGGAGCCGGGCGCACATGCAGTAGTAAATCTGAATTTCCATTACGCTTTTCTATCTTGCCGACAAAAGACTTTACAATGTGCGTCTCATTCACTCACACATATTCACACATATGGAGTGGTAAAATGCGAGTTGCTGCAGAACTGAGTTTCAGCATCTTGAGTTAGACACATCGACATACAGTATTAATGTATTAATATCAGGAGGGTCCATTAAACCAATAGGATCCACACTATGGCCAAAACTTCTTTATTCGCAAAGTATGTAAACACGTACAAGGGATTAATTGTGTATGTATGTAGATGTTGTCTCTGTAGTAAATTACAAATACACTGTATCATGAAAGTTAAATAAGAAAAAAGAAACTCTGTCTTCATATAAAGTCTATATACAGATGTAGTTTACCACCACCAGAGGGAGAATGTGAGAGCGAATGAATAATGGATCAATAATGTAAAGCACTTNNNCCACCACCAGAGGGAGAATGTGAGAGCGAATGAATAATGGATCAATAATGTAAAGCGCTTTGGGGGCCTTGAAAAGCGCTATAGAAATCTAATATATTATTATCATTATTATCATTATTATTATTATTATTATTATTAGACATAAAGGCACACTGTCAGCTTCCGTACAGTTTACTGCAATTTTTTGTGCAACTGGGAAAGTTAACTGTAGATTAAAGTGACTGCTGAGGGTAGAAGCTAGTCTCGGTTTAAAACGGGTGAGAGGAGTTCTTTATGATGTTCCTGGCCTTGGTTTGAGTCCTGGAGTACAGGTCCTGGAGAACAGGCAGAAAAGCACTGATGAAGCAGTCTGGCTTTGTCCTGTTTGGTATCAGCTCCAAACCACCCGCTAACAGAGGTTCCTTCATGAGGATGGAGCTGATGTTCTGCTCCCACTTCAGATCCAGAGAGATGATCATACTCAGGAATCTGTGGACTGTAAGGAGGGGCAGATCTGGGGGATTTCTCCTAAAGTCCACTATCATCTCCACTAACTTGAGCATGTTCATCTCCAGGTTGTTCCAGAGCACCAGCTGCTATGGAAACGCAGACCTTCTCTGTCCTTGATTAGACTGATGAAGGTGGTGTCGACTGCAAACTTCAGGAGCTTCACAGAGGTCGCCGTGGAAGAGCAGTCGATAGTGGGGAGAAGGGAATCCCAGAGGACCACTGGTGCTTTTACTGCCAGTCAGAAAACTGTGCATTCACATACAGATAGCAGGTATGTGTGTGTTTTTGTGTATATGTGTGTGTGTGTTTGTGTATGTGTGCAACTGCATCATCCACCAATCTGTTAGCCCTGGAAGACAAACTGAAGAGGGGGTCCAGCAGGTCACTAAAGAGGGACTTCAGGTGGGCCAACAACAGACGTTCAAAGGATTTCATAACCACAGATGTCAGTGTGACAGGTTTGGAGTCATTTATTCCTCTGATGGCGTCTGTCGGGGACCAGGAGGGTGATGGAGCGCTTGAAACAGGAAGGAACTTCACCCAACTCTAGAAATCTGTTGAAGAACTGAGTGAAGACGGGAACCAGCAGATCTGCAGACACTCCATCACACACCAGTGTCTGGAAAGTAGTGAGGTGGGGGGCTCTGGCAGGGGGGTGTGGCAGGGGGCTGTGGCAGGGGGCTGAGGGTCGACGGGTGGTGGAGAAGGGAGGACAGGAAGAGAAACTGGACAGGTGTGAAGTGGTCCTTCATCAGCCTGGGCTTTGTTGGCCACAATGGGAACAGGGCGGATCCGGTAGCTGGTGATCTCCTCCACACTCTGGCTTTGTAATTTATCTTACAGGTACAAAAAAAAAAAAAAAAAAGAAAAGAAAAATCCTCCACAACAATAGGTGGCGCTGTGAGTCCATTTAAAAGTAGCTGTATTATGCTACGTTGTGCAAAAATAACTTCTGATAACAAGCATCTCAATTTAATACGTAAATATTAAATATGTAAATATGTACAGAGTAGATTTATTTTTATCTTATTTGTTTGGGTTGTTGTTGAGATGTGCATTTCCTGTTTGTTTTTGTACAGTGTTGAATTTTGTATTTCCAAAGCATAATGCATTCGTGTGTTAATTATGTTTTATGTGAATATCTTTGTTCCATTTTGGCACAAATGGAAATTTTCATTTGCCAATGATTACATTTACCCTCTGTACAAATAAATATAACACGATTTAATACAACAGATCAATTCAAACTTCAGTGAATGTCAGTATTTATGAGACATTCACACCCGGCCAACTGAATGAAAAAAAAAAAAAAGAAAAAGAAATTAATTGCCATCAACATACCCACGCAAAACCGCACAGAGGAACCCACCAGTGAATATGCAGACCATAACCGCTCCCACTCAACAAGTATCATATGGTTTTGTTGTGTGACTTGTGTTCCACAATGCAATGGTCCAGACACGTCCGTTGAGAATAATTAAGTGACTCCAGGCACTTTTGCTCCACATAATGGCTAATCTAAAGATCATTAGTAACAGTATACGCTTGACTTGTTATTTATTACGCTGTTTTGTTTCCTATTAAAAACTGGGGCTTGGTTGTGATTGATGCCGAGGTGCCTCCATGCATGTGTCCATGTGGGTTCACCGTTAACAGGCACCATGTGTGTGAGTTCTGCCAGTCAAGGATCTCACTCGCGGATGAAATTACTTTCATGTCATGGTTAGCCATCATCATCGGCACATTATGAAACCTCAAGGTTAACTTTCAGCTGAAGGGAAAATAAACTAACTTTACTTGGAGACGATGTAACAGGTTTGACTTTGACTTTTTCTGTTATATTGATGAAATGTCAGATTAAAATCCATAGTATTTCATCTCAAAGCATCATGATCCTTTAGAAATAGGCCCTAGTGAAAGATTGACCTTGTATCAAAGAAATTTTCACATGATCGTATGTAGGACTACGACATATATTCATATAAAAATAATAAAAGCATTTGAAACCAGTCAACCTGCTTCACTGTGGGAGTGGATCTCTTCTTCACTGTGGTTTTCCCTCAGGTTTCTCTTTTCCCACTGGGTTTTTGGAGTTTTTCTAAAGACAAGGGATGCCCAAGACATGAATCCATTTCCTTCATCTGCTGTTTATTTGACTGTTGTTTGTATTCCAGTTAACTTTGTAAAGCCCTTTGTGATAACCTTGTTGTGACTTTGGACTCTACAAATAAACCTGAATTGAATGGAATAGATTGTGGAACAGCCCCAGCATTTTGCATATTCTGCCTCGTGTTGGAAGATAAAGCGCAAATACATGTGATCAATTTCTATATATTTTGTAATTATTTGAGATGATTATAAGAAAATGTACATTTCTGTGAAAACTGTAAATATGTGGTCCATTATGTAATTAATCAGAGGATATTTTAATCTGTGCAACTGTTACATCAATTTGGATTGTAATCTAAAAATGGATCAGCTTTTTGTCATATATGTGTCAAACTCAGGGACATTATATTATATTAAAAGTTAACTTGAGAAAAACTCATCCACATATTTCTTTCTCACCCAACGATTTTATTTGATTTCTTACCAAACAGCTCACATTAGATAATATTGGGTGATGCTGGATTTAAAGGCAGCAAAAAAAAAAAAAAAAAGGATCAGCATGTGTAAACAAAACAACACAAAAGCTCATATATGACATAAACATCTGTCTGTCTGTCTGTCTGTCTGTTGTCTTCCAGTGTTTTCTTTCCTAGTCGTAAAAGAAGTCGGAAAAAATCGGATTTTCCACTGCAAAGGAGATGGAGAAACAGGAACAAAACTAACAATAATACGCTCTTTCAGGTAAATGGCCACCAGAATCACCCTGACACTTCATGATGATCGTCCATTCCTGATCCATATACCCACCTACTGAACGGAATGAAGATGGATGGGTCCGTCTGTCCCTGAACAATACAGCATGCAGTCAACCATACAACGACTGATAAAAGCCAACGTTATTACCCTTCAGAATTGTCCCTCGGGTGAAGCATCACAGGGGCTGATTTCTCTTTTTTCCGCCCACATCACCTCAAACTGCTTTTATATTTCCATTAAAAAACCCTAAAACCTAACCACACATTTTGATTTGTGTAATTATAGCATGAAAAAATAACAAATAGTTTTAAATCTGACTACAAAATGGTCAATCGGGGTCAAAAGTTCTCGCTTTTTTAGAAGGAAATTCTGGTAATATTTTTTCGTTTTACCCCAAAAGACATCCCCAACTAGACTGGTTTTAAATTTGGCAGGTTGTTAAGGTATTTAACCTTAACTTAAACTAAATCCTGTAGACTTTTGCATTTTGTCCTGAAATCTTCTGAAGGGATTTCCCTGAGTGGAAGGTGTGGATCAGGGAAAACCAAATTCAGTCCGATTTGATCTGCAGTGGGCCGGACCAGCAAAATAAAAGCAGAATAGCCTATAAATAATGGCAACTCCAAATTTTTGTCTTTTTTTTTTTTTTTTGGTGCAAAAAAAGCCCATTAAATTATGAAAATACGAACTTTTATAAACTATCCAAACCAAAAAGATGTGACTAATCTGAAAAAACTTACATTTCTTGAGAAAAATAAGTGCAATTTTAACAATATTATGCCTCAACTTATCATTTGTACATGTGAATTATGGATGGAATCTACAAAGACACTAAACACTAGTAACAGAAGCAGGAAATTGTTCAAATTGTGCTTAATTTTTTTTTGTTGACATTTCAGGTTGTTTATATTTCTTCACGTTAATCACATTTTATTGTTACAGGATAGTTTGTAAATGTGAATATTTTCATAATTTAATGTTATTTTTTGCACTAAAACAAAGACAAAAAATGTAAGTTGTCATTATTTAAAGACGTGGTTAATTCTTTTCACATTAAAAACAGAGAAGAAAATATGGAGTTATTATATTTTGTAGGTTATTCTGCTGTTATTTGACTGTAGATGATATTAGTCTGTATGTAGAACCGGAAAAAAAATCAGTTCCACAGCCTCGACTGTGGAATTTTTGCACTTTGTAAATTCATCCCACGGGCCGCATTTGGCCCCCGGGCCGCATGTTTGAAACCCCTGCTTTAACCCTGTAAAACCTGATGGCTCATACCATGATGTGGTGGCACTCCATCCAACTCCACATTTATTTATTTATTTGCTCTGTAATGCTGTATTTTCTTGCTAGGTTGTTAGTTATTTGTCCCCCCCCCCAATGCCTTTTTCAACGGCTGGTATCAGCTTGACGAGCTCTGACTCACCGTGGCTTTTCTGCTGTTTTTACTTCGTGACAGCACTGACCAACTGGGATGTAATGTCTAGTCCCATCATTGTCAAAGTGTGAAGTGGTTAATGCACAATCACTGCTGTATCAGTGTGTCATGTATGTGTGGCATGTTTTAATGTGGAATACTGCGCTCATATTCTCACCTGGAAAAATGACATTTATTTTGGAAATTATAACTTCGCTTTCGTCCATAAGTAGCTGAGATAGTCTCCAGCGATCCCCGCAACACATGTGAGATGATGAATGGATGAATGGAATTATAATGTCATCATATATTATCAGGTGTCATCAAAGAACTACACATTTAAGCACAAATTACACACATAATCTCAATGTCAACAAATCAAAACTACATATTATACCTGTTGTACGTCCTCGTCATAATTATTTATGAATTTTTTATAATATTAGAATTAAAAACACATGTTGAGAAGATATTTAGAAATCTGAATTTTCTGAATAATGTAAAACCACAACTTAAATTTACTTAATGTAATTTATAACATACCAGAGCAACTAAACCCTATGACGCAGTTCACTTTAGATTATTGTTGGACTGGAATAATTAAAATGTCAAACTTCTTAGTGTGTCTGACGGAGTTGACACAAGTCAAGTTTGAAAGGTAAACAAATAATTAATTAATTGTCATACGGTTGTTTTTATTTAGAACCTGTTCCGTAGCAGGGTTATATGCTCTGCAGAAATATAGAACTCTAATGGATATAGTGTGCGGATAAAAAACAATTAAAACCCTTTTTGTCTCTACTCTCCAGAATGAGTGCAATTCCCGTCAATATGTCAATATGTGCAAAAAAACACCTGCTAGCGTCAACTGAGGAACGACAAACCATCCAGCAGCTAGAATTAAAAACTAGGGACTGGATATATATGAAACTAAAAACAGTGGAATAAAAATTATGTTTGGTATGAAAACATTTCCCTTGTTTTTTGAAGGTCACATCCTCTGCAACAATACCCGTGCAGCCGGTGACCATCTAGTCCAGGGGTCTGCAACCCTGGTCCTGGAGATCCACTATCCTGCATGTTTTAGATGTTTCCCTCTGAAGGTCATTATCATGCTTCTGCAGAGCTGGATGACAGGCAGATCATTTGAATCAGGTGTTTTGGAAGAGGGATGCACTTAAAACAGGGCTCTCAAACTCCTCTTCTTTCAGGGGCCACATTCAGCCTAATTTCATCTCCAGTTGAATAATAACATAATAACCTGTAAATGATGACAACTCCAAAAAAAAAACAAAAAAACATTCAATTATGAAAATACTTACTTTTAGAAACTATCCAAACAAAAAAGATGTGAATAACCTGAAAAAACTGCAATTTCTTCAGAAAAATAAATGCAATTTTAACAATATTATGCCTCAACTTATCATTTCTACACGTGCATTATGGATCGGATCTGCA
>JAPTYQ010000007.1:3741645-3753310 GCA_029814465.1 Ostorhinchus cyanosoma | reverse complement strand
CCCCCCCCCCCCCCCCCCCCCCCCCCCCCCCCCTCTCAGGTGAACGGGCAGTGGCATGGTGATACATCTGAGGGATAAAAAAAAGGACTGATTCAAATGGTGAAAGCCAGAATTCCCTCTTAATTTCAATGTCATTTGCATTTATCACAGGCTTAATAATAATAAACAGTTATTTTTCGTGGGTATCTGTGTCTGTATGAATGAATCACTCACGTTATGGAAACATAAATCTGTCACTTTTTAGGATTCCGCTTCTTTTTTATAAAATCATTGCTGTAAAGAATATGGTCACAGATTACTTTAAATAGTCACAGCAACAAAATCAATGTTGTAAAATGTTCATTAATATATTTGTTTAATTAGCTCAAGTTAAAAAATATGTAACTAATAAAATGTTTTGGCATAGATATTATCACATATATTTATTCAGATTATAATCCACTAAAGCTCTTGATTATATTTTCTATATTACACAGTAATGATATAATAATAATTTGATATTTTTTTCATTAATTTGATTCTTTGCCTGTCATATCATGTGTCATTATGTTTCATCAGTGGGTTATTTTCCCCTTTACTCAATAGTATCTCATTATTCACAGGATTTACATAAATAGTGTTAATACTTCACAATAAATAAACATTCATGCAGCACCTTTTTAATCTGTATGATATCAGTAACCTATTTACTGGTCAACTGGTTTTTAACTAATGCAACAAAATCAGGTAGAAACTGAAAAAAAACTGAAATCAATGACTTTAATATGAGTAAAATATTCCCATTCCCTTACACTTGTATTAAGTCTCCATGGTAAGAAGGAATTATTTAAATAAATGTAATTCAACTTAATACTTAATAAAACTACATTTAATCTGTTTAAGTAAACATTGCTTATATTTATTTGAGGATTCAGTCACACTCTTGTAAAAGCTCTTGAATGATGAGTAACAATGAGACGATGATTTATTCTAAGATGATTTTAGTCAATAATACAACTTTACACCCAAGTTCATTCTTCTTTTTCGTCCTGTTTGACCAAACTATTGGTTTGGTTAAGTTTAGGAAAAATACCAGAGTTTACTTTACAACAAACACAGATCACAAAGAAGAAACTGACTGACTCATTATGTGTTTTCTAATATTTAAGCCAAAATACAATGTTTTCCAAGCCCAAACCAAAGTACTTCTTTTGCTTAAACCTAAACACCAGTCAAACTCTGGATGCTTTGGTCTCTGGCGGCAAAGTCTTTGATTTTGTTTTTCTGGCATCCACTCGAAGCACCTCCTCTCCCACTGTTCCTCTTATTAACTTGATCCACTGAGGGGATGCTGTTGGGAGAGTTCAATAACTCCTCGGTGTGTTAGAAATAAAGGTTCAATCCCATTGATCCAAATTGATTATTGAAGACAAATCGGTTGTAAATAACATGAACGTGTTTTTATGGCTTTCATTAGTTCCATTAGTCTGTTATTTATGGAAACAGAACAACAGAAACAACAAAGAGCTGTCAATGACCTATTAGAGGCTATGGAATAAATATATAAAAAAGAAAAAATGTCTGTGTAATAGATGTTCTTGTGTGTTTGTTTATGTGGTGGCATCATCAAAAATCGGTTTGCTTTGTCACTAGATATTAGTTTTATCAATATACTCAGTTCTTAAACCAAAACCAAACAACAACAACATGCAGTATTCTGGTCAGACGTGTAAACACAAGCACAAACTGACAATTCTTCAACTATAATGTTGATATATGAATCACTCCTAAATATAGAGATTATACCCAAAACATACACTTTGTTCTGACCTGTCATCTTGGTTAGATAATCTTATATACCAGCTTGAAATCATCTTGTTTTTTTGTTTTTTTTATATATACAAAGACAATATAGAGTCGAATTGAATTAGAATCGCAGGAAAGGTAAGTGTATGTTGTTTCATGGATAAGTCGCCACAAAATGAATTTAAGCAAATAGACACACAATGTTTGCATTTGTCTTTGTTCTTGTTATAAACCCAGACAAAAAGAATTTCATCAGTTCAGTCTTAAACTAATCTCGTTTGCTGTATCTGGATGTGATAGTATAGTGAAGAAGGCCGTGACTCATCGTCTGTAATACACGTTTTTTGTTTTTTTTTTTGTTCGGGTATTTTTAACCTCTGTTTTGGAGTATGGCTCATTATATTTCTTTGGAAAATCCGCAAAGCCAAACAAATTAAAGTCACCAGGCATAAAAAAAAAAAAAGAGAGGAAGGAAGTGGGTTTGGTTTACCCGAGGGGATAGCTTTGTTGTGTGAAAATAAATCCTGCTCCTGATTAGACAAGCTCTGCATGGGGTTCAGGCGGTGTGATGCCAAACGCTTAAACAGTCTGCAAGCGGGACATCGTAATTGATATGAAAAATTCAATTTATTCTAATTAAATGTTATCCGGCATCATCTTCTCGGGCTCTTTATGTGCAAATAGTGGGAAACATTTGGCGTCTACCTTAATGTAATGCAAAAGGGACAGAGTCACACTTTTTAATTTCTGCATTATTATACTCCGGCTGAAACGCTAAAAATCTGATGAACATTATTTTAAACTCCTGAGATCGAAGGAAATAAAGGTTTTTTGTCTTTTTTTATGTTATATAAGTGTCTTGATTGCAACCACTATAATGCAACAGATTTTTCCTGTCTGATTTTTTTTTTATATCCTTTGCTGTAGATAGCTTCTTTTTTATGTAGAGCTGTGAAACGTTTGTCCCCAAAATGACAAAAATGTATTACTAGGTCTCGAGAGGTTAATATAATTTCACAGTCAGGTTGCAGTTATCAGAGGTTTTTTTTTTTTCTCTCTAAATGTTAAGGAAAGGAGCTGCAGTGCTTCCTTTCCTGTCACCTTAAGCATAAACCCAAGACCCAAGAAAAGAAGATCCAACATCTGACCAAAAACAAATGATGACGAGGACTGAGAAAGGATGTGGATGAGTGGAGTTAAATAACATGCAACTTCTAATATATGTATGCGTTGAATTGTAAAAAAAAAAACAACAAAAAAAAACAGGTTAAACCCATTTTTGAACTTTAACGTCACATTATCATAAAATACTCAGACAGTGAAAAGTTATTAGTAACAGTAACATTTCTTGCTTGTTTTCAATAATAAACTATTTAAGTGTGTGTTAATGTGAAATAGAAAATATTGAACAGTGGTTATGCTCCAAAATATAACAAAATTAACACACAAACATACATTTCCAAAAAGTCCAAAAAACATTTTGAGCTTAAGAACCAAAATAATTTATCAATGTTATGTGTTCAGAACTGAAGAGTTCCAAAAAGACATCTTGAATTGTGATAGTGACTAAAACTTTACATACTCGCATAATTAAAAAAAAATCTGATTTTTAAAAATATCTTTTTTTCTTCTTTCAATTTATTTTAATGTTGATACGAGCTGTAATCTTTAAAAAATTGTGCTGTTTTTTTTTTTTTTTTTTACCTTTTTTTGGTTTTAATTACTTGTAACATATTTCATGTCTTGTTGCATATTTTATATCATTGTCATCTGTTGAAATCTCTACCCTACATACTTTTCATGTAGATCACTTGCTGGGTTTCCATTTCAGTTTTCTGCAAAATAAAAGCAATATTTCTAGTGTTGGTTGCATCTACTGCAATGGCAGTGACTGTCTTAAACAAAAGAAGAAGGGAACATATATCCGTCCCAAGACAAAGTCCTTATTTATTGCAACGTGAGAGATTTGTACATCAGGAATTCACCAACGAGTTGTGGATCCAAAATTTCTGAATGACCTGAGCAACATTTAAAGAACTGCGTGATGTCATTGAACCTCTCGTGGCACCAGACTTGTCATGCCCTCAGGAAGCAAAAGCGAGTGTCTGTTGCCCCGTACGACCCAGCCACCTGTTCTGAGTCCAGGGTCAAAGGTGAGACGTTTGGTCTGAGCAAAACCACCGTGCACAGATGGGTGACAATGCACAAAATGGTTTCCATTACACTTTTATACTGTACTTATATATGGAAACGTCTCAAAAACCACATCATAGTGGTTGACAGTTTTTGCTACATTTCAGTGTTCCAGTTTTCTATTGTGCAATTTATATTATTTCTGAGGGAAATGGAAACCCAGCTAATATGTATAAACCTTCTAGACACTGTTTCACTATTTTAATCCAGAGAACAAAATCAATCAATCAATCAATCAATCAATCAATCAATCAATCAATCAATCAATCAACATGTGATATCACTGTTTACTAAGTGGTGACCTACTAAAAACAGCTCTGTGACCCATTTTGGATCCTGACCCTAAGATTGGAAAGAGCTCCATGGAAATGTTCTAGAGAAAAATAAAACCAAAACACATGCTTCATCCTCCTCTTTTCTCTGTATCCAGTGACATGTCTGCGTTAGAAGCAACAGTGATGTTTCTGTGGGTATACTATGCCCAGAGTTTTGTCTGTCAGACAGAAGTCAACCACAATAAGAGCAGTTTGGTGAGTGAGAAGAGCAGAATGAACCAGAGTCAGGTCATTTTTTATACTGTGAGCCCACAGGATGCTGTAATTGGCTGCAGATACAAATTCACTGCTTGGAGGTCAATGCCTTACATTATAAAACAAGAGGAAAAAATGCACAGGCAGAGGGCAAAACTCGTCACCGTACCCTGACAAGAGGGTTAGAGGAGATGATTGACAACCATCATTATTGTAAGAGTTTTTACAATTTTTAAAGAAAATAGTAAATACGGTAATAGTATACCATAAGTTATATTATTAATAAATATTCATCATATTAATACAGTAATTCACTAAAAGTTTGGATTAGTTCTTTCCTGGTCTTTGCTGTTTTATAGATAAACTTTAGGAATATCACTCAAATTGTCTTTGGTCACAGACGCCTTAATAAAGGTGAGGATTAAGCTGGATCATCGCTTTAGCTGGAGGAGAAAAGCAGCCAAATCAGACTGAAGCTAAGTATATTCTATTTGATTTTATTAATATGTCACAAGTTTAGCCTGGTGGTGTTTTTTAAATTAGCACTGAAGATTAAGAAGAGGGTTTTATACAGTTGTAGATTCGTAGGCTTAACATCATATCTCCATCGTGCATAAATGTAACGTCATTTTAAAGCAAACGTTAAAGGTAATGACATTGAGCAAACACTGTAAATGTGACAAGCGGCTGGTTTCACTTTTGTGCCTATATATGAATAAATTCATTCACTTTCTGAAACTGCTTTATCCCCTGGGGAGCTTGGAATGTAGGCGGTGGTGCTGGCTGTCTCTCCAAGCTACCGTCAGTCAAGGTCAAGGTCCACCCAAGACATGTCACCAGTTCGACCTATAGAGGTGAACAACCATTACAGTAACTCTCACATTCACACTTATGGGCGATTGAGTGACCAATTAAACTGTCAAGAGGCGTGTCTTTGGATAGTGGGAGGAAGCCAGGGTACATGGAAAGAACCCACGCAGAAAACTCCACACAGAAAGGTCCACACCAGCTGGTACTCAGATCAAACTCAGGATCTTCAACCACTGCATAGTGTTTAATAGACTCTGGAATGAAACAAATGACCTTGGTAATGAAATAATTTTTCTTATTAGGAAGTCTATTTTTATAGCCTATATGAAACAACATGGTAAGAAGGAACGGGGGTGACGATGTCCATTTTATTATCTCTCTTTGTAGTTTCATCATGTCAAACCCATCAGTGGTCACATAATTACTACTTTTATCCTCCTGGAAGTGCAGTTGACTTCTCTAAGCACCGCAGATGTTTGTTTTTTTCAAAGTTTATTTCAGCTATTTCCTTGACCATGTGATGTTTTCCATTAAGGTCAAGAAAAGGAGTTTAAGAATAGACACAGTTCACACCTTTAGTGACTATTCAACCATAACCTTACACTGTAAAAAAGAAACTTGGTATTTGTTGAGTTGAGAGAGAGATCTTCATAGTTCTAACGGAAAAACATTTCTTTTCACCTCAGACCAACTAAATATTTGATGCCTCAACATTTGATGCCTCAACATACATTTATTAATAGAGTGAATTTGCGATTGGTCATTGGTAGAGGACAATAGAATTGGACAGCCATCGCACATGTGCAGTACAGCCAAGGACAGATTCTTATGCATGTCTGTGGCTTAGTAGATAGAACAGGTCATCTCTATTCCACCTAATTAATGGTTCAAATCTAGCTCCGTCCTAGTCAGAGTTTTAGCAGAACATACTATGTATCATTGGGACAACAGAATAATTTAACTTGGTACCGTGAACTTTAATCTCGTTGAAAAAACTTAAACTCGTTACTGCAGATGGGTGCCGTAACATTTTAAATAATCTCAACATTGTCTTTTTTACAGTGTAGACTTTACCATTGATGTGGAAATTCCCAATGATATCTTTCAAATGTACTGTACACCTTGCATGTACTGTCATGTAAAACAGACATTCCATCTTCTTTGTGCATCTGTGGAAGGTCAGGAAGTGAAGCGTTCAGAGACACTTGGGGTTTTCCCTGTCATGTCAGCGTTCACCGACTTGAAATGTCCCAGAGAAACAAACCCACCTGCACCATGACAGCTGCTCTGCTGCTGCCCTGACCTCTAACCCCACAGGCACAAGTCCTCAACTAGGATCAATACAGCACCACATTTATTTCATCCATGAATCATATTAAAACCAAAGCCAGGGCTAAGGTCATTTTACATTTCTATGTCATTTCTAGTGGCTGGAAAATCTGTTCTTGTCTACAATCAAATATCAACAGCACAAGTACCTCTACAACACCACAGCACAAAAAAACAGTCCAATTATGTTTGTGTGAGCATAACAACTAAACAGCAGTAGGTATTGACAGTGTTTAGTCTATTGGAGAGGAAAAGCCCAGCTACAGTGCACACTTTTTGCAGTGTCACTCAAAAAGTCAATTACACGCTTACAGTACGTTGCTATATTTAAATACAGTCTGGAGACATTTTAAATAGACAAGACTAAGAATAGCCTATCATGCAAAAGATGCAGGAGCATGCGAATATTCTGCCTCAGCCAGGTTACAAAACAGCAGCTTAGACCTTTATTGCCATCCTTGAAATTCCAGCTTTATTAAAGTAGCATGCAGAACGTACTACTCGGACGCTTTTACTCACATATGCTGTTTCAATATGGTGCTGGCTTTTGCAGGATTTAAGTGCTTAGCAAGTAAGAGTGCACTCCAGAAAGCCTAATTCAACTGTGTGTGTATCATAGGCATGGATAGCTATGTGTGCCTGTGCGTCGTCACTTTCAATCTGTGTCTGTGTGTGTGTGAGTCATCCAACTATTAGGTTGTCTCTGTAGCACAAGAAACAGCCATAATCTGCTGGACACCGCGCTATAATGGCTCTCTCTGAGACAGCTAATAAGTTAGACACCAGATTGCGAGCTGCAATAAGCGCGACAGAGTCACTATCCGGGGCTGCATCATTATTTCTAGACCCATGGACTGTGACCCCAGGGTGAGCTACAGAATGGCTCTGACAGGGTTCAGGATATGATGTGGTTCCCCCTCAAAAACTGGGGGAAAAAAGAAGCATTAAAAAATCCAGGAAACAGGGACTTTATCTATGAGTGCCGGTTGACACGGAGCTGCTTTTTGTAAATGCAGATGCAAGATCTCTATGGCTGTACCCTTCTTTTATAAGCTTTACCTCTGTCTCGTGTCTTATATTTGTTGTCTAGTGTTTGGAAATTAATTACTGTCATGCTGTTGTGCTTTTCTTATTCATTTTTAATGCTCAGTCGCTGTTGCTTGTGATATTATTTTACACGTGTTTATCACTTGAGCAATTTTTGTGCTTGTCTCGACTATGTTTAAGTTTATATCTTACAAATTACACGTAGACATATATATATATATATATATATATATATATATAGCCTACCTAACTTTTATTGCAATAACTGGAATTAAACATGCTCCATAAATGCAGTTTTGCTCGCTCGCTTATTTTCACTTATTTTCCATCTAGTGTTTACTGAGTCCTCAGCACATCCAACTGTTGAATCCAAGTCCAAAAAAAAAATAAAAAATCAATAAACATAATATTTCATTTCATACATCACCACTGTCTTGTTTTGTGCCTATACATGCTTGCCTACTTTGCCTTGCAAAACTCATGTCTATAGGTACTAAGTTAGTGTAAAGCAGGAGCGCTCCAGTGCATATAGATTCAAATGAGAAACACTGCCATTAATATTCTCATTCAGGGGCAGAACGCACAGTTATTGATCCGAGTCTCTTTGCATGTGAGCTTGCTGTATGCGTGTTTTTTTTTTTCAATGTGTGTGAGTTGAGAGTTGGATGAGCTGTTGGCCTGCATAAAACAGAAGGACTGGAATTTACCACCAGTTTCCCACAGATAGCACAGTGATGAATGGCCAAAATTTTGGTGCTGGAGGTTAGCTCCGTATGTGCTTCCAGGTACACAAGAAATCCAAGAAAAACCCCAGTGAGAGAATGGAGCGCAGCAGTGGGAGATGTACTGAGTGGAGAGGAGTGGAGTGGAATGGGGAGCAAAAGAGGCTGGAGCGTTTTCAGCACCATGGAGAGCTCCGGCGCAATACGCTCCATACAGTACATGACGGAGGCAGCGCGCGCACACACCAATCCTCATTTCCCACTCCGCTGGCCGTCACGGGGGCTTTGCTGCCGCTGTGCCAGCTCTCTGGTGACACTGATAGGATTTTCCCATGTGAGAGCGCTGAGGCAGCTCATTTAACACAATCAGACAAGAAAATCTCATCTTGTTTAGGAATTTTTTCCCCCCCTCCATCCTCCTCCTCCTCCTCCTGTTCCTTCTTCTCCTTCTTCTTCTTCTTGGGACTTAAGGAGAGATGAGGCGGAGGAATGCGCTTTACAAGACACTGATCGTTAATAGATGAAGTCCTCCCAGCGCCCTGCCAAAAAGCTGGCTAATGGAAAAGAAAAAAAAAAAAAAAAGGGGGGTGGGGGGGGGTGAGAGGTGGCAGTGTTCAGACCTGGATTCTATGCCAGAGAGCACAGCCGGAGATGTGCGTGTCTCACTGTGTTATCATTCCAGTCCCTCTGCTGCCTGAGCAAACCTGGCGCATCCGGGAAGAAGAAGAAGAAGAAGAAGAAGAGGAAGAAGAGTCCTACTGGAGCCGCTGATCACACACTGCCCTGTTGGTTTTAAAGCAGGTATACAAGCTGCATAGAGGCTTTTAGATGAGCTTAACCCAAAAGCTGGCATCTGCTCATATTCAATGATTAATCACACCCCGCGTTTCAGTCAGACAATAGGCGACAGTAGAGTTAACACTGTCACAGACCTGCGCTAGAAAAGACTGCATCTCACACACAAGGCTGTAAAATACTGGAGCTGTGTTTCTATTATTAATGCAATTCTCCATAGCTACTCCTAAAGTCATTCAGAATGAAAGCACGCCACTGCCATGCTCTTCACAGTTTGCATTCACTCACACTGACAATGCAAATAGTGCAGATAAAGAGCACCCCCCACACACACACACACACCACCATCCTCCAAAAAAAAAAAAAAAAAAAAAAAAAACTTATAAAAAAAGCTTTAAGTTGTGTGTTGTTTTTGTGTTTTAGTAGACGCAGTTTCCACCTTACCTGTGATATTCCGAGGCAAGAGGGAAAAAGAAAGGAGGGAATTTCAAGCAAATATGCCACAGATTTTCCTCACAGCGACCTGGTCCAAAGTGTTAGTCCCACTCCCCTCCTCCGGCTTTGGCAGAGTCTTTAAAGGGCTTCAGATGAGTGCTAGGCTGCTTTGCTCTAGTATGAGGAGCAGCTGATGCCAGGATCGTCGGAGGTAAAGCGCGTCCCAACTCTCAGCAGCGGTTTGCCATCCTCCGGCTCCTCCGGCTGGGTTCCTCTCCGCCGCTCCGCTCCTGCTCTGCCCTATTTCAACTCCTCTCACTCCGCTCTCCTCCTGACGTCAGCCGCTGCACGCCGAATGCGATGCGATGCGGTGAGGCTGCATCTGCAGATTCATCGCGCTGGAAACCGACACCTGTGTGTATGCGCGTGCGTGTGTTTGCGTGTGCGTGCGTGGATGTGGATGTGGATGTGTGAGAGGCAGAGAAAGACCGAATGTCCCCCATTCAGGATGAAAGATATGATTATTTTTGGACATGTATTTCCTTTTTTTTTTTTTTTTTTTTTAATCACATAGATCCTAAAACTAGTCTGCACGTAAATGATGAAATTAAGTCGTAAAGTTACGTGGACAAAGACAGGATTAAAAATTCATGTAATTAAATACAAATCACATCAGCCTTATTTTATAATGAAGTCACTCTTGTTGCAAAATGCCCTTTATTTAATCTTTATTTTTATTTTACCATTTATGCTTCTGAAGCCCTGGCAATTTAGAAAAGTCAGACAATAAAAACACAGTGAAAGATGATTTAATGTTTCAAAGCCATCAAATTATGTTCTGCATATTTATTTTGGTTATCACTGAGAAGTCTGAACGTGGGAATTATAACAATAAACAGTAAAAAACACATAAATAAATAAAATAAAATCAGGGTTTGAATATCAACTGTGAGATTTAACCCATAAAGACCCAGCACTACTTTTGTGTCACTTTCCAAATGACATTTTCTCTACATCTAATGTTTCTTAAATGATTTATCACCATTTATAATCATATTATCCTCTGCATTCTGCATTTTATTACTTTAAATTTGATATTTTCCTGTATTTAATTAACTGATCATGTAGATTTTAATAAAAACCCAGATTAAAGTTGAGATTTGTTTGATAAAAAAACTGAGAAAACCAAAAAAAAGTGACTTTTTCCAGTCAAATCTATCATTAGCTGAACATAAATCGTATCTCATGACCGTGAAAAGATGACAAGCTGTATTTTACACCAATTATTGATTTGGATTGATAGGATAAGTGGATGAAGAGTTTAGATCAGTTGATGCTTTCAGTAGACAGTGTAATGTCGTAGTATGTATGTTAATTTAACATACATGCCATTTTAATCTTTATCTTGCACCGGAGAGTTGTCTTTTTTAATTTCGTTGTACATATGTATAATGACAATAAAGGGCATTCATTCATTCATGTTTGGGTCTTTATGGGTTAATTATTCAGTTAATGTGCATGGCATGGATTTAATTATGTATCTAATTAGCATAAAAATTGACCCCCCCCCCCTCAAAAAAAAAAAGATTACAGATGTATTTGCTGCGATTCAATAATTTTACATCAAGGTCTCGTTTTGATAATGAAAATGATGTGTCATGCTCCCTAAACACCAGTCTTTCCCAATTGAAGACAAAAAAAAAGTCTGTTAAAAACATTTATAGCCTGGACGTATGCAAAACAAATATAACATGTTTATATGCTCATCTTGAAATGTCCAAAAATGTGACTTTAGTACTTTTATCACCAGGGTTTTCAATTTCAGCCTAAAGAACCTTGACGTTTTCCAATTTTGATGCTCTCTAAACAAACTGATGATCGACAAATGACAATGAGAAAATAAGTTGTTGTCACTGCAAACATATTAACTGCAGCAATGATCCAATGGAAGGATTTGAACTATTTGCTCAGTTAAATCCAGGTGGGAACTTTTTTTTTTTTTTTTTTTTTTTTTTTTGC